>JAODAL010035365.1:0-43039 GCA_025379985.1 Phyllomedusa bahiana | reverse complement strand
CCCCTCTATTATAAAGCCCCATCTGCGGTTTCTCCCTTTCCTCTATATAAAGCCCCATCTGCAGGTTTCTCCCTCCCTCTATATAAAGCCCCATCTGCAGGTTTTTCTCTCTCTCCGACATGAAATCAGAATAAACCTTCCCCGTTTTAGGTCAATTAGGAACCAAAATTATTTCTATTTGCCAAATGCAGAATAATGAGAGGGAGAATTTTTAAGGCATTTTTATTACTTTCTGCAAAGTCAAAAGTTTCCTCCATTTCATTAGTATTTGGTAGCATTGCCCTTAAAGGAGTTTTATCGTTTGAACTGTTCGTGCTCTTCAACTAATTCTCTGAGATTGAGTTTGAAATCCAGGGGCGTGTCTCTCCTGTCAGCAGGCGTGTCTCTCCTCCCAGGAGGCGTGTCCCCCCTCACTGAAGAACTGTGACATCATCATTTTGTATGAAGCTGGGGATGCAGAAGGTTGTCTGGATATAACAGCTCTGTAGTCTCCTGGATGCTTATGTCTGCAGCCTTCAGGCTCCACAAGCTCTCTGCTGTGCTCTATGCAGTTATACACACAGATGAGACATGTGAGGAGTGTACACTGCCCTCCCCCTTCCCCTCTGTTACCAGGCTGCAGTCTGTGTTACTGTTTTATATGGAACAATACACACTGCCCTCCTACCCTTCTCTCCCCAGGCAGGAGACTCTATAGTACCGTGTTATATGAGGGGATCTGTGACTTAAAGGGATTTTGCCACCATGTAATGTCGACGTGGGATGCTTAGAAATCATAAGTTAGGCACTTTCCTAAATGCATGTCATTAAAAAAGTGTAAAAAAAAGCAGCTATCACCCAAGTAAAGATGTCAACTCTATCACTCAACGTTCACTGACAGCAAGCAGCTGTTATATCTTAGTTTACACACAAATTACACTGAAAGCCAGCAGCTTTTACTTCTGTTCTAGTGTTGTTCACCCAAATTGTACTGACAATAGGCAGAGATCTTTACTCAACTACAAGGACAAATGTCAGCTTCAAGTAAAGATCTCTGCTTGCTGTCAGTGACATGTGAGTGAAAACAAGGGGGGTAGAAGCAATCAGCTTTGAGAGAAGACCCTGCTCAAATCATAACTAATTTGGGCTGGTAGTGCAGCAGTAGAGCTTAGCTCTTACAATGAAGGGGTTTGGAGTTCTCGTCCCTCACAGAGTTCCCCCCCCTAAATTCTACACATATGTAGAGAGACCTAAAATATATATATGTCAATCTCTATAATGATATATATATATATATATACACATACATAGCTCCCCCCCGTCTCATCCCCCAGAATATAGGCATTGTATCACATATGTTGAAAGTGCTCGGTGTGACTACTGCGAGGATGGGGCACTATATAAGGGAGCTTTGTGTGTGTATATAAATAAAATTATAGATGTTCACACATATATTTTCATATCTTTACATATGTGTACAATTTATAAAAGAAAAAAAAAAATACTGATGGGGCTTGAACTCCCAGCCTCTCTCTTGCAGAGCGGATCAGCTATGCATTACACTATACATACAGCTTGTACAAACAATGTGTTGAATCCTTATGTGATACACTACAGATGATGACGTCATAAGGAGGCGGGGCTTGCATTAGATCTGAGGAACAGAACGCCCTCTTTTCAAAGTAGCAGCTTAAGGACTGGACCTGTGAGGAGGTGAATCAACCTCTTGGCAAAAGCCCTTTAAACAGCCAGTCATTGCCCAGATCATTCACCCTAGAGCTGGGAGATGAATATATAGCCAGCAGATCTTGGTTTCACTATCAATTTTAACAGCTCAGAGGGGAGTAAACACAGAGTGTGTAGGCAGCCAATCACAGCGCAGGGGGCGTGGCCGGGGCATTTCCTGTCTAGATGCGTATCCCAACAGGCTGAATGACATGTCAGCCAGCCAATCACGGTGCAGGGGGCGTGTCTAGGGGGGGGGGTGGGAAACGTCCAGGGGACGTGTCCGACCAGCAACAGCAGAAATAGAACACAGATCATATCTGCTAAACCAAGTGACAGAAGTAATGCAACCCAATTACAAAAGTGCTTATTTTTACTGTCCCCATAATCTGAGACATGATCTTTGTAACGATAAAACCCTTTTAAACTGTAGGACTTGGGTCAAATGTTCTGGATCCTTCCACAAGCTTCTCACAATAGTTGGTAGGAATTTTGGCCCCTTCCTCCTGACAGAACTGGTGTAACTGAGCCATGTTTGGAGGTCGTCTTGCTCGCACCGGCCTTTTCAGCTTTGTCCATGTATTTTCCATACCATTGAGATCAGAGCCTTGTGATGGCCACTCCAAGACATTGACTTGGTTCTCTTTAAGCCACTTTGTAACCAGTTTGGCGGTAGCTTCGGGTCATTGTCCATTTGGAAGACCCATTTCTGCCCAAGCTGTAACTTCCTGACTGATGTCTTGAGATGTTGCTTCAGTATTGCCCCATAATCTTCTTTCCTCATGATGCTATCTATTTTGTGATGTGCAACAGTCCCTCCTGCAGCAAAACAACCCCACAACATGATGCTGCCACCCCCGTGTTTCACAGTTGGGATGGTGTTCTTAGGCTTCCAAGCTTCTCCCTTTTCTTTAAACATAATTTTTATTAAGTTTTTCAAATTACAAATAAAGACATATACTGTTAAAAGCCAATAATATTGTATCCCATTGAAAACAATGGACCAAAGATTAAGGCCTACTTAGTATGAAAAGCACAATGAGCTGAAAACCAGAAATCAGAATGTGTTGAGCACTCTAAGATCAGCATTACAGGGATAAGTTAGGTAAACAATTGTATCTTAACATAAGTAACATTAAACATTAAATAAAACTTGGAACATAAGTGCCTGGAAATATTAATGTAAAATATTTGAAGCTCCTCCTTTTTTCCGCCAAACCTAACAATAGTCATTTTAGTTTCATCAGATCACAGGACATGGCTCCAGAAATGTAGGACTTTGTTCCTGTGCATTTGCAAACATTAATCTGGCTTTTCTATGTTTCTTTTGGAGTAATGGCTTCTACCTGGCAGAGCGGCCTTTCAGCCCATGTTGATGCAGTACTCGTTTCACTGTGGATAAGGACACAATCTTACCAGCTTCCGCCAGCATCTTCACAAGGTCTTTTGCTTTTGTTCTTGGGTTGATAGACCTATGTCAGACCAAAACACGTTCATCTCTGAGACACAGAACCAATCTCCTTCCTGAGCGGTATGAAGGGTGGACATTCCCATCTTGTTTGTACTTGTGTATTATTGTTTGTACAGATGAACGAGGCACCTTCGTGTATCTGGAAATTGCACCCAAGGATGATCCAGACTTGTGCAAGTCCACAATTCTCGTCCTTATATCTTGGTTGATGTCTTTAGACTTTCCCATGATGTTACACACAGAAGCAGTGTGTTTCTGGTGTACATAAAATACATTCACATTAGAGACAAAGGTGTGTCTCTAATTAGCTCAGATGTTGCCAATAAACCTATCAGAAGCTTCCAAGGACCTTACATCATATGGGCAGTGCCAAATTGTATAAAGGCAGAGTAATCCCAGTGTATGGAAACTGCTGACTTTGCAAAAAGTAATAAAAATGCCTTAAAAATTCTCTCTCTCTCATTATTCTGCATCTGGCAAATAGAAATAATTTTGTTTCCTAATTGACCTAAAACGGGGAAGGTTTATTCTGATTTCATGTCAGAGAGTGAGAAAGACCTGCAGTTGGGGCTTCTTATATAGTGGATGGAAACTGCTGGTTTCAACTGTAGCTACCTCTTATCAGGCTCAAAACCTGCAGGGACAAGGATGTATAAGGTGTTAGAGTACTGCACACTCCACTCTACTACTCCAGAGGTTATACAGCAGCTACATTATCCCATAACTTTGTGACCATACAGTATATCATCAGCACTGTACGGTTTGTGGCAGGCAACAGCAGCTTTTCACCATTGGAGGACTTACTTATTGACACCCCATATTTAAATGGGTTGTCTCACTACAGGGATTGCTGCTTTTTATGTTAAAGATCTTGCAACAACAAGTCACTTTGTAATATGTGTCCATTAATAGTGTCCTACCTATTCCTAGATATCCCCTCTTGTATGGGCTGCATCAGTTTCTCAGGTCGCTATAGCTATAGACCTGTTTGATCCCTCCTGATAGGCTCCCAGTACTGGTCGCTATAGCTACAGACCTGTTTGATCTCTCCTGATAGGCTGCCAGCACTGGTTGCTATAGCTACAGATCTGTTTGATCTCTCCTGATAGGCTGCCAGCACTGGTTGCTAAAGCTACAGACCTGGCTTCTACTGCAGCCGAGTAGAAGCCAGTAATAACGCCCCTGAATTCAAAATGAAACCAAGAAAACCGAACTGAAGTGAGATGAATCGATGCAGTGAGACAACCCCTTTAAGTAAGACAAGTTAATAATGATGGATAAATGATTGATAAAAATAAAGGTAATAAAAAAACACAATCAAATAAAGATATATTGGTCTTTTCAACACCTTAAAGTAATGATTTTAATAAAATAAAACAATTTTTTAAAAGAATAACAATATATTAAGACAGGATTCACAGCTAGGAGATATACTAGATAAAGGTGTTCTATGTGTACCAAAAAGAAACATAACAATTGGCAATGATATCTCACCTAGTGATTTCTGTAGCATAAAAAATAATAGGGTATGGTTATCACAAAAAGGATTTTTTACCAAGTGTTGGAAGCAGATGTAACATATGTAAATACTTTAATAAAAGAAAAAAATTTAAAATAAATGCATCACACCACAAGGAATATGAAATACAAAGTTTCATAAATGTTGACACCAACCATGTAGTTTATGATATATATTGCAGTTTATGCGATCAGCTTTATGTAGGAAGCAGTATCCGCAAATTCAAAACAAGAATAGAGGAACATATAACGAGCATTAAAAAAGAAAATGCCAGTCAATCGGGAGCTGTAAGACACCTTATAGAAAAACATGCAAGCAGTATGGATAGTTTTTCCTATTTTGGTATTGAGAAGGTAGAACGCTCCACACGTGGTGGTGATTGGGAGCGACAGGTACGACTTAGAGAAGCATATTGGATACTGGAATAAGATACTAGAATACCCAATGGGTTAAACTACCGAAATTACTTGGCATATACAGTCATATGAAAAAGTTTGGGCACCCCTATTAATCTTAATAATTTTTAGTTCTAAATATTTGGGTGTTTGCAACAGCCATTTCAATTTGATATATCTAATAACTGATGGACACAGTAATATTTCCGGATTGAAATGAGGTTTATTGTACTAACACAAAATGTGCAATATTAGTTATTAGATATATCAAATTGAAATGGCTGTTGCAAATACCCAAATATTTAGAACTAAAAATGATTTAGATTAATGGGGGTGCCCAAACTTTTTCATATGACTGTATTTATATTAAATAGAACTATGATCGAAACTGCATCTATATATTAGAATAAGAATGATGCCTTTTATAAACATAGTTTTGTATTGCTAAAAGTTTGGAATAAAATTTTAAACGTATGTGATAAATGTATGTGTTTGGCTACTAAGGGGTTAAGGGAATAACGTGGGAAGTGCACGTCACCCCTCCCTTATTTAAGCTCAACATAATGAATGTATAACTAAACCGTGAAAAAGGGCAAACAGTCTGCCCGAAACATGTTGGTTATTTTTACTACCCTCTGCACATTTATATTTCAATAAAGTATACAAAGATTTTACGCTGCCGCTACTGCTGGATTTTTTGAACCATTTTGGTTACTGAACTTGTCCTGCGACTGGGGATTGACGTCCGAGCAACACGAGCAAGCGAAAACTACCATGGGAAATGCCAGGTGATATTTAAGCTGCAATCAAGGTGAGCTCCATTTGATCTACAGTGTTTGTACAATAATGATGGACCCGGTCATGAAGCCACCTCATTATAAGGTATTGGCAGGAGCCCTGTCCAGAGCAGCTCCTGGCACTGGAGGTTGGCTGGAGCACTGGGCATGGCCAGATTCACATATGGCAGCAGTGGTAAAAATATGCATTGATGCACATTAGCCTCCCCATCCATTCTTAGGGCACTTATTGACAAATTCAGGAGAATGAGGGACATCCAGGATGGATTAAAGGGAGGTCACCAGGATCGTTTGCCTTAAGGGATATGCAAAGCGACCATTAAGATTTTGAACGCAACTACAACCTGTCCAATCACGGGCCCCAGAAAGCCCCCCAAAAATAAACAAGGAAAATGTTTTGCCACCATATTCCCCACACAGTGACCTTCCTTCCTTCCTAATGGTACGTGTCTCTCTCGCCTGGCCTAGACCATCTCAATAGAATGCAGTGGTCTAGGCCAGGCATATGTGGCCCTTTCCCCCCTTATATGTGGTGCTTAAGGGGTTTAAGGGTTCCCTTTTACAACCTTCTTGAATCTGGGAGCATACATAGAGAATAGGCCTCATAGCAAAGATGAAAATATAGTCCCTTTCTGGAGCCTGCACCCCACACTCCCAACCCCCTGGGGTGGGGGTTGTGGGATGACACCCTTTATAAGGACATCAGCAAAATTTTATTCCAGCCCCTGTGGGGACCCCATCCGGCAAGGACCCTTTCCATTGGGGGGCCAAAAACCCTTGCCCCGGGTTTTTCCCCTTTTGGGCACTGTCTATTGTTGGGCCTTCCGGATTGTTCTGGGTGCCTTCTATGGTTGACCTTCCCGGGTTTCTCTGGGGCATGTCTATGGTTGGACCTTCCGGATTGTCTCTGTGGTGCACTGTCTATGGTTGGACCTTCCGGATTGTCTCTGTGGTGCACTGTCTATGGTTGGACCTTCCGGATTGTCTCTGTGGTGCACTGTCTATGGTTGGACCTTCCGGGTGTTCTTTTGCACTTTATGGTTTGGACCTTGGATTTTCTCTGTGCTGTGTGCTACAGTTTCCTCTGTGGTTCTTTCCTCCATGTTGCACCCCCTATGGTTTTTAGCTTTTTTGAAGTCTCTTGGTGAAGTCTATGGGTCACCTTTGATTTGTCTCTGTGGTGTGTGGTCTATTGTTCAGACTTCTTGATTGTCTCCATAGTGCACTGTCTATTTTTGAGCCTTCCAGATTTTCTTTGTGTGTGCGGTTTGTGCTTGGGCTTTCCATGTTGTCTTTGTGATGCGTTAGGGTACATTTGGGGCCCTTTCCCCTTTTTGGGTTCCTTTGGGTTTTTGTGCTTTCTATGGTTCTCCCTTCAAATTTGGGTCTCTATAGTGCATGTTTGGGTTTGGGGCCCTTTCCAAAATTATTTTTTGTGGTGAAACTTTTTGGGGTGACATTAAAATGGGATTTGGGCCCCGGTTTTCTGGCGTTTTTGGGCCCCCCCCGGGCCCCGAACCCCTTGTCAACGCGGGGATGCGATTTTGGGCCCCACCCTTTCGAAACCCCTTTCGGGGGGCCAAAAACATAAAGGGGAATGAAAATGGGCACGGCGTGGGTTTTCGGGGGGGAAAAAACGGCACATTTGGGAAAATCTGAGGCATTATACCCGGGGTGGGCAAAGTGGGTGAAATTGCACGCTCCCCCAAGTCCGAAAGGCAAAACCTAGTGAAATTGTCTAAATGTCCCGGAGGAGGCGAATGAACGAGAGAAACGTAACTTTAGAGGAAACAAAAGGAAGATCGAAAAAAGAAACCCTCGCCTCACCGTGCGGATGGAGTAAAAATTCCCAAAAAAAATCCCCTTTATTAGGGGGTAAAACATCAAAAAAGGGAGCTAAAAACCTTCTTTAAAAAAAAACAAAAAAAAAAAAAAAACATTTTCCCCAAAAATCAAGAACGGCGAAACTCGGGAAATTTAAGGAGTTTGGAAAATTTTGCCGGGAAATACAGAAAATTAAAAATTCTGAAAGGGTTCCCCATCAAAAATAGGACGAAAAAGGGGCCCAATTCAAAACCTATGGAGAAGTTTTGGGACCAATCAAATTCAAAGGGGGGGGCCCCCCCCCTTCCCCCCCCCCCCCCCCCCCCCCCCCCCCAAAATACAGAAAAAAAACCCAAAAAAGAGCTGTTTGGGTTTTGAGAAAACGGGGGGTTGGTTTTATGGGGGCCCAAATCAAAAATAGGGGGAACTTGCCCCATTGTAGCTAGGCCAAAAATCGGGGAAATGCAATCTCAGCCCCTCAGCGCCGTGGGGCATGGGTATGTTTAAAAAAAATCTTTTTAAAAATTAGGTGAAAAAAAATTTTCCTGTAAAAGGCTGAAACCTTCTATAAACAAAAAATCAATCAAATCCTAAAAACGCGTTTTTTTTCCCGAGCCCGGCGCTAAAACGGAATTGGGATATAGAAATTTTGCCAAAAAATTACAAAAAATTCAAATTCTTTAGTTTCTTTCATTGGTCGGCAAAAACCCAACCCCAATCAAAAAGGGGGAAACATTTGGCCCCAAAAAACCTATGGAGGGAAATTTGCCCAAATCAGAATAGGGGGAAACGGGGGGAACCCTTATATCCTTTTGGAGAAGTAGGGGATCAATCAAATGAAAGGCGGGACATTTTCAAAATCCAGAAAAAAAAGGCAGAAAAGGGGTGTTTGGGTTTTGAGCCCAGGCGGCAGAATATGAAATCCCCCAAATTCATATGAAGTGGTTCATTTGAATGGGAGAAAAAAGGGGCGCGATAGAAGGGCCCCAAAAATTTAATTAGGGTTAGGGAAAATTCAAGGACGTGATTGATTGGGGAAAAGGGGCTGCCCCAGCTTGGGGCCAATCAGCGGGTTAGTTTCCCCTTCTCTAGATTTTTGGGGGGAAAAAGAAATGCAGAGCGGGGCCTTGATTGGCTAATTTAAAAAGGGGTTTGCGGTTTTTTGGGGCCAATGGGAGAGCGGCCCGCCCGCCCAGGGTTTTTCAAAATGAATCTATAATAAAATGTACCAGCCCGAAATCAAATGATAACCCCTCATTAATTTGTCCCAATGTTTAAAAAATAAAACAAAAATAGGGGGTTTAACAAAAATAAACAAATAAAAATGAATTCATTTTTATTTGTTTGTTTTTCGTTACCCCATATTATTGTTCATTTTATAAAACACATTGGTACAACTTAATGGTTTATCATTTATTTTGGGGGCTTTTCATATTTCCCTTTTTGAAGATTGCCCCGGTTGCGCCTTCCGGATGATGTGTTTGTTTGATGTTGTGGGGCCTTACATATTGTCCTTTTGATGCTATGTAAGTTGGGCCTTCCGGATTGTCTTTATGGTGCACGGTCTGTGTTTGGGCTTTCCATGTTGTCTTTGTGATGCGTTATGTACAGTTGGGCCTTCCGGATTGTCTTTGTGTTGTGCTTTCTATGGTTCTGCCTTCTGAATTGTCTCTATAGTGCACTGTCTATGGTTGGGCCTTCCAGATTATGTTTGTGGTGCACAATTCGGACTTCTGGATTGTCTTTGTGTTGTGCTTTCTATTATTCAACCTTCTGGATTGTCTTTGTGGTGCACTGTCTGTGTTTGGGCCTTTTGGATTGTCTTTGTGGTGCACTGTCTGTGCTTGGGCTTTCCATATTGTCTTTGTGATGCATTGTGCACATTTAGGCCTTCCGGATTGTCTTTGTGTTGTGCTTTCTATGGTTCAGCTTTCTGGATTGTCTCTACAGTGCACTGTCTATGGTTGGGCCTTCCAAATTATGTTTGTGTACGGTCTGTGTTTGGGCCTTCCATATTGCCTTCATGATGCATTGTCCACGGTTGGGCCTTCCGGATTGTCTTTGTGGTGCACTGTCTATGTTTGGACTTGCCATATTGTCTTTGTGATGCATTGTCTACAACTGGGCCTTCTGGATTGTCTTTGCGTTGTGCTTTCTATGGTTCAGCCTTCTGGATTGTCTCTATAGTGCACTGTCTATGGTTGGGCCTTCCGGATTGTCTTTGTGGTGCACGGTCTGTGTTTGGGCCATCCATATTGTCTTTGTGATGCGTTGTCTATGGTTGGACCATCCATATTGTCTTTGTGATGCGTTGTCTATGGTTGGACCCTCCATATTGTCTTATGTGATCTGGGCTATGGTTGGCCATCCATTGTCTTTGTGATGCGGTTGTCTATTTGGCCACCATATTGTCTTTGTGATGCGTTGTCTATTGGTTGAGACCATCCATATTGTCTTTGTGATGCGTTGTCTATGGTTGGACCATCCATATTGTCTTTGTGATGCGTTGTCTATGGTTGGACCATCCATATTGTCTTTGTGATGCGGTGTCTATGGTTGGACCATCCATATTGTCTTAGTGATGCGTTGTCTATGGTTGGACCATCCATATTGTCTTTGTGATGCGTTGTCTATGGTTGGACCATACATAATTTCTTTGTGAGGCGTTGTAAATGGTTGGACCATCCATATTGTCTTTGTGATGCGTTGTCTATGGTTGGACCATCCATATTGTCTTTGTGATGCGTTGTCTATGGTTGGACCATCCATATTGTCTTTGTGATGCGTTGTCTATGGTTGGACCATCCATATTGTCGGTGTGCTGCGGTGTCTATGTTGGACCATCCATATTGTCTTTGTGATGCGTTGTCTACGGTTGGGCCATCCATATTGTCTTTGTGATGCGTTGTCTATGGTTGGACCATCCATATTGTCTTTGTGATGCATTGTCCATGGTTGAGACCATCCATATTGTCTTGTGATGCATTGTCTACGGTTGGACTGCCATATTGTCTTTGTG
Source organism: Phyllomedusa bahiana (assembly GCA_025379985.1). Classification (NCBI taxonomy): domain Eukaryota; kingdom Metazoa; phylum Chordata; class Amphibia; order Anura; family Hylidae; genus Phyllomedusa; species Phyllomedusa bahiana. Next base: position 32,310 of record JAODAL010035365.1, on the reverse strand, counting down.
ATGCGTTGTCTATGGTTGGACCATCCATATTGTCTTTGTGATGCGTTGTCTAAGGTTGGACCATCCAGATTTTAAATGTGATGCGTTGTCTATGGTTGGACCATCCATATTGTCTTTGTGATGCGTTGTCTATGGTTGGACCATCCATATTGTCTTTGTGATGCGTTGTCTACGGTTAGACCATCCATATTGTCTTTGTGATGCGTTGTCTACGGTTAGACCATCCATATTGTCTTTGTGATGCGTTGTCTACGGTTAGACCATCCATATTGTCTTTGTGATGCGTTGTCTATGGTTGGACCATCCATATTGTCTTTGTGATGCGTTGTCTATGGTTGGACCATCCATATTGTCTTTGTGATGCGTTGTCTATGGTTGGACCATCCATATTGTCTTTGTGATGCGTTGTCTATGGTTGGACCATCCATATTGTCTTTGTGATGCGTTGTCTATGGTTGGACCATCCATATTGTCTTTGTGATGCGTTGTGTACAGTTAGGCCTTCTGGATTGTCTTTGTGCTGTGCTTTCTATGGCTCAGCCTTCTGGATTGACTCTATAGTGCAATGTGTATGGTCGTTCCTTCCAGATTGTCTCTCTAATGCGCTGTCTATGCTTTGCCCTCCTGGAGTCTTGTACCTTTTTGTTATTTTGCGGTCTTCCAGGCAGGGGAAGTTCTCATCCGCTGGAGCTATTTGTAGTTCCCGACAGACGTAGTTCAGATGCATCTGCAGAACGCCGAGTCTATTTGTGTCATTGACGTCTTAATAAGATTATTAAACAGATCCCGATACTTCCCCGTCTCATTATATCACAAAGGGAACAGCCGGATGATTTGTGATTTGATTACGGCTCGGAGTAAACTTTTCCTTGCTCGCGCTGTGAGAATGACCTGTTAAGATCTCATAAGTCGGTATTTTAGGTGATGATCCAATAAAATCTATCAGAGTCAGCGCGGTGAATGGAATTACTCCATCATATGAGACTGAGACAGAAAAGATAATCAATACCGAGGCCGAGCTGTCACTCCGCGCCGGGCCCCGCTCCTAAAGACGCCGCCTGATGTTATTTATAAACTGTAAATGAGCTGAGATCTATAACCCCCCTGTTGGTATCAAACTGCCTTCCCCAATGCCCAATGGGAGAGACTGGATTATTATATCTTTATAACAGGATTGCAGAGTCATAGCTGTGAATTGTAGACCTCAGGGCAACTACGAGGGGGTTACTATAGAGCAGGGGTCCTCAAACTTTTTAGACCGGGGGCCAGTTCACGGTCCCTCAGACCATCGGTGGGCCGGAATATAGTTTTTAAAAAAAGTTTTACTTTGTGGGTCGATACAATTACAGTGATACCAATTATATTTATTGAATTAGGGCCCCAGCAGCGTAGGTGAATTTAGATCCCCAGCAGGTCTGTAGGTAGAATTTAGGGCCCCCAGCGGGTCTGTAGGTAAAATTTAGGCCCCCAGCAGGTCTGTAGGTAAATTAGGGCCCCCAGCGGGTGTAGGTAGAATTAGGCCCCAGCAGGTTGTAGGTAGAATTAGGCCCCCCAGCAGGTGTAGGTAGAATTGGGCCCCCCAGCTGGTTTAGTTAAATTTAGGCCCCCAGCAGACATAGGTAGAATTAGGCCCCCAGCGGGTGCAGGTAGAATTAGGCCCCCAGCAGGTTGTAGGTAGAATTAGGCCCCCCCAGCAGGTGTAGGTAGAATTAGGCCCCAGCAGGTGTAGTACATTTAGCCCCCAGCAGACATAGGTAGAATTAGGCCCCCAGCAGGTGTAGAGATAATTAAAAATAAAAAAGTGACATCACTCACTTACCTGGCTCCCCGCCGCTGTCGCTGCTCCCGGGCTTCTTCTTTGGGCGGCGTGACGTCACCAGACCGCGCCGCAGTGTGATGACGCTCACGCCGCCCGTTCTGTGGACTCTGGTGAGCCGCATCCGTCCTGCGCCTCATCAGAGTACTCTGCAGAGCGGAGAGTCCCTGCTCTCCGCAGAAGCATCTGTATCTATCCGGCGGACGCACATACAGTTAGTCCCGGCGCCGCTGCCATCACCGATCGCCAAGGTCCTAAGCCGGTACCTTAGTGATCGGCATCGACTTAGGACCCTAACGATCGACGGCGGCGGGTAGCGGCATCGCCGGGGACGAGTGTGGGTGGGGGACATTTGCAGCGGACGGGAGAGTGCCTGAGGGTGGACATTACAATAATATGGGAGTGTCTGTGAGTGGCAGAGGGCGGACATTCTGCGTTTTATATTGCACAGTGTCCGCCCTCTGCCACTCACAGGCACCTCCCATATATTGCAATGTCCGCTCCAAGCACTCCCTGCGCTCAGAGTGTCCGCCCTTGAAAGCTGGCCCTGCTGTCGCGTGGCTCACAATGGCTTTCATATTACCTGTCACCGCCCACGGCATCATATGGGAGGTGCTGTGGCCGGTGACAGGTGATGTGAGGCAGCGCGACAGCAGGGGCCAGCTTATAGAGTGCACAGCAATGCAGAGGACTGCGGCTCTGCTGCTGCCACCGCCGGTGCCGCAGGTGGCAGCGTCGGGCCGGATAAAAATCCTCGGCGGGTCGTAGTTTGAGGACCCCTGCTATAGAGGGTGACTGCATAGATGGACTTCTTGAACCCCCCCCCTCTTCATTTCTTCCTGGTTGCCTAGCAACTGCATGACTCCTGTCTGGGTGACTACCCTGTAAGCGCAGTGCATGTAGCTGTGGTGACCGAGGTGTAGCAGCGGAGAGCCTGAGGGAATTAAACATATATCATGGTGGCGCTTTCACCCCAGATCCTCTCTTACCACCATGTAAGCACAGAATATGTAGCTACATAGAGAAGTATCTCAGAACCTTCAAGCCAAAGACAAGTGCCGGTAAGTAAGGGCGGCTTTAAAGGGGTTTTGCCAAGAAGTAAGTTCTTTACCTAAAAGGCTGATACTCCCCACTAGATGCTAGAAAAAAGGGCCGTTGTGTTTCTGTGTTTAAAAAAACAAGTACCTCCTCTGTGATGTCATCGCTCCACCTCCCATGCACGCTCCTGATACTCAATCTCTGTAGTTGAGCAAACATTGTTTGGCTAATCCACAGGGGATAACTGTATTGTGCACTGTATTTGCTTCTCCCTCTTATCTGCTCAGGAGAGAAGATGAGCTCTGAGCAGGCAGCCTTCTTTCTTTTGTTCACAAACTGAAGTGGGGGGGGGGGGGGGAGAAAGGCTAAGCAGGGAGCCAGGAAGCGTCTGCATGTTTGCTCAGATAATTACATTACAACCGGTGGATTCTCTATACAATAGACACAGGATCTTTTTTTTCCCCGATCCCTTCAAAGCTCCTTCATGTTCCTTGCCATCAGATAAGAAGTGAAACAAGAAGCGGGGCCAGATCAGCCCCTGTCAGCTCCGGGTTCATGTCAAATGTAAAACTTTCAGGAAACTAAGGGAGACTGAGTAATGCTGTAGATCTCACAGGCTTCACTTTTTTAATGACATATATTTAGAAGTGATGAAATACCCATTTTGGAGACTCCCACGTCAACATTAGATCGTGGCAAGACCCCTTTAATTCTGGAGAACTCGGCTCTGCTACATGACATAGTTGTCCTTAGGTCTGCGGCTGGGCATCTTCTTTTAGACAAGGGGTATATGTTGTTGTCCTCTTGTATGCAAAGTGCCTGTTAGTTTCATTGTAAGGCGCTATTATTTCCATGCCGTGTGGTGCTTTTATTTAAGCACTGTTTTGCCATATTATAATTCTCTATAATTGCCTATTTTTTATGCACTTCTGGTTGTTGTGATTCACACACTGTATGGTCTTGTTATTCGCACACTGGCACTCTATGAAAAGTTATGTTTGCATTGTATGGCCCAGATATTTATGTTATATTATTATATAATTCTGCTATCTGGACAGTGCATGGCTCTATAATTTGCACGCTGTATGGCTCTGTTATGGTCATACTACGTGACTCTGTCATTTGCACACTATATGGTTTTGCTATTCAGACACTGTGGGCGACATGTATGATCGGGCTTTTCGCCTGTTTTTTGGAGTAACCTGCGCCTCCCGGCCCGAATCCGCTGTCGGATGCAGGGATGCGGTGTTAGGCGCAGCGTTCGCCACTTTCAGCTGCGCCCCGCATGAAGGGGCGTGTAATAGGCGCGGTGTGGGCCCGGAGTAGGCATTCCGGGGCGGTACGCGGCGCGCTCGAAAACCCCGAGGCATGTACGATTGCGAGTCGGCAAAGTGCGGCGCAGTGCAGCGCTCCGCAGCTCCGCCAAGCAGACCTGGTTGATTCTGGTCTAAATGCTCCGGAGGAGGCGAAGTGAAGCGAGAACGGAACATGAGAGGAAACATAGAAGAAGATCGCAAAAGAAATCTCGGCGCTCAGCTCCATGCGGCATGAAGTATGATTTCGAAAAAATCGCCTTTATAAAGGCGTAAAACATTTCAGAAAAGAGCTCAAACTTAAAAATAAAAAATACATAAATAAATCACTTTTCCAAAATCTAGAACGGCGCATAAGAATTAGGATCTTGGAAATTGCCGGAAAATACAGGAATTCAAATTCTGAAAGCTATTCTAAATTGGCGGCAAAAACGGCCAATCAGAATACGAGGCGTTGCCCCATTAAAACTATGGAGAACTATTGACCAATCAGAATCAAAGGGGACAGTTCAAAATACAGTAAAAATGTAGAAAAGAGCTGTTTGGTTGTGCTAGCGGGGGCTTGGCTATCCAGCCAATCAGAGCGCGAGCTACTTTCCCATTGTAGTCTAAGGCAGATTGGGGCAATGAATCTCGGCTCGCCCTGCGGCATGGAGATTATGATAAAAAAATCTTTTTATTAAGTATAAAAAATTGTCTGAAAAAAGAGCTGAAACCTTCTATAAACATAAAAACAATCAAATCCCAACAACGGTTTGTCGCGAAAGGCGCTACATCAGGAATTGCAAAAATAGAGAATTGCCGGGAAATACAGTAATTCAAATTTTTAAAGCCTTCTATTGGTCGGAAAACCAGCAATCAGGATAGGAGCGACAATGGCCCATTCTAACCTATGGAGGGATTGACCAAACAGAATAGGAGCGACAGGGACCCATTATAACCTATGGAGAAATATTGACCCAAACTATTCCCAAAGGGGGGACAGTTTAAAATACAGTAAAAAAGGCAGAAAAGAGCTGATTGGTTGAGCTAGCGGGGGCTTGGCTATCCCGACCAATCAGAGCTCGAGCTACTTTCTTATAGAGTTCTATGGGGAAAAGAAATGCAGAGCAAGCTCTGATTGCCTAATATTTAAAAGAGCGGCGGTAATTTTGGACCACACACTGGGAGAGCGAGAAAGCGAACGCTCTTATTGGGTTTTTTCTTTCTAAAATGTAATCTGGATTACAACTGTACATGGCATGGCCTAAATATCCAAATGATAAGCTAACAGAAGTTATGTCCCTGGATGTGAATATAAAAATGATTCAATAATATGGGGTAAAAGAAGAACAAAAACATAATAATTCAATAAAATCATTGGTTTATTTATTTTTCTTTTCACAATTACACAACACCCACAAAAAGAACCCATCTATTGATCCTTGGCTAAACGCAACATAGTCTAACTGGAAGATTGCGGTAGGCCCGCCTGGGTCCGGAAAGGAAGGAGGGAGGAAGGGCGCGCCCCAATCAACGGAGGAGGGGCGGTTTGGTCCGGAGGAGAGGGTTGACCCGTCAGAAGGGGAGGAGGGAGACGTCCATCCGGAAGTAGAGAGAGGAAGAAGGGGTGGGCAGGGCCGGTCGTCCCAGGATTAGGAAGAGGGTGGGGGGGGGGAGGGGGGGGGGGGCGGGGGCTAGGAGTGGGGGGGGGGGAGGGGGGGGGGAGGAGGGGGAGGGGAGGGGGGGCCATGGTCCAGAAAAGGCAGGAGGCAGGGGACCGCCCCGTGTCATGAAGGATGGCGGACGATTCATTCAAGAAATGGGAGGGGTGCGGGGGCCGGTCCCAACAGGGAAAGCGGGGGTTCTCCCCCGGTCAGGAAAGGAAAGGATGGGAGGGGAGATGCGTTCGGTTGGGACAGAGGGATGGAGGGTGAGGGTGTTGACGGTAGGGACAAGAGGAGGGCGGTCCCCGTCAGAAAGGGAGGGAGGGTGGGTCCGGGACATGGAGGCCCTTATGCATGGAGGGGAAAGAGACCGATTAGGAAACGAAGGGGGGAAGTGAGGGGGGATTAGGAAAAGAAGGGGGGTGGGGGGGCGGTGGGGGGGGGGGGGAGAATGTGGGGGGTGGGGTGGGGGGGGGCTGCCTGATCATGAAAGGAAGGTGTGGAGGGGGAAAGGGCGGGTCCCGGTCAAGACGGCGATGAGGAAACGGCCTGGTCAGCGAAAAAGAAGAGGTACAAGGAAGGAGCGCCCCCGGTCCAGGAAGAGGGAGGACGGTCCCCAGGACAGCAGTAGGGAGGGTTGAACCAATCAGGACAGGAGCGTTGGGTCGGAATAGGCCCAGGTTTCATTGGTTATGGGCGATGCTTAAGTGTGCAGTGATTGTGTGCTACAATTTAATAGTGAGGGGGGGGGGGGGCGGGGGGGGTTAATGTGTAGGGGGGGGGGGGTTACCAAAAGTGTGAGATGAGGGGGGGGGGGCGGGGGGGGTGGGGGGGGGGGGTGAGATATTATTTTTTTTTTTAGGCCCTGTCATGCAGTTTAAAGCCTAGAGGAAGCCCTGTGTGAGGATGTATCGGAATGAAGATGCACAAGTTAAGCACTTGGGCTGTAACAACAACAAAAACAAACACCAATAAAAACGACTATTTAGACACGGTAACACTAAATATCGCTGGGGCCGGCCACATGCCCACGCTCCCCTCCGGGCGCTGGGTCAGTCCGCTGGAAAGGCCATTAGTCATGCCCTAAAGATTCCCTAACATGGCCAATCCATATTCCTAATGTACAATAACAGGCCAAACAGCTGTCATCTTACTTTCAATAGCAGAGCATTTGGGCAGCATTGTCCTTGAGAGGACCACCGGTCTCCACCTTTTTTTTTTCCCTTTTTCCCACCAAAATAATTGAATAAAAAAAAAAATAGGTTCATCAATGCTCACCTCCTATATAATTCATAGAGCAGGAAGAGTCCAAATATATCCTGTAGAGTGATGACAATGGAGACATACAATGGAGATGCCCCCGGTCCCCCTGGGGGTCAACAAACTAGACGTATCCCAAAAGTAGAATATTTTGCTTCCTCGGGCAACCAAACCAAAAAAAAAAAAAAGTAAAAAGCACAATCTCTTTAATTCAACTTACCACGTTTAAAACCGTATTGGCTTTCTTTCCTTGCTTCTCTCTGACCCCAAGCGTTTTCGACGATCACACACAGAATAAGCTTTTAGGGAAGAAAGGGTTTAGAAGTCTTAGGTACATAATTTGAATTACACAGAACATAGATTGTTATAGATCAGGAGTGTTTGTTACAATTTAATAAAAAAAAAAAAAAAAACTAAGATACTCTCCTCTTAATAACAGCCTAAGAGCAGCACAAAAGTCATTTGTCTTCAAGTCATTTGAGCAACTGGGGGAAATGAAGACCCTCCCCTCCTACCCTCCCTCCCTCCTCCTCTTTTCCATCTACTTCCCGTCCTCTCTCCCCTCCACTCCTCCTTCCCTGACCCCAAGGAAAAATTTAAATCCCAAGTCCTGACCTGACGCCAGGCTCCTTTAGCTCCAATTGGGTGAAATCAGAAATAAAGACCGCAACATTGTGCCAACCTCTTTTTTCTTTTCTGAGGGGGGCGGGGCAGCTATGCACAGGAACAGCAGAGTGCCCCGCCCCCCCCCCCCCGCCATCCGCGCCCCCCCCGCCCCCCCCCCACCCCCGGATGCCGCGGAGGTGACGGTAGTGGGCAACAGGTCGGCAGGCGCCCACCCCCCCCCCCCCACCCCCCCCGACCTTGCTTCGGCGGTGATCACCCAATACTGATCATCTCATCCTATGCACGACGATGCCCCACATAAAACCACGACATCATCCCTAACCCACTTCAGAATCCAAAAAAATATACCAATTAAAACAAAAAAAAACAAATACCCCTAACTTTTGCTGACACTTGTGCCCCTTAGCTCTCTAAAATAAAAAAAAAAAAAATAAAAAAAAAAAAAAAAAAAAAAAAAAAAAAAAAAAAAAATAAAAAAAAAAAAAAATTTAAAAAAAAAAAAAAAAAAAAAAAATAAAATTATAAAAATTTTGAAAAAAAAAACCAAAAAAAAAAATAATAACAAAAAAAAAAAAAAAAAAAAAAAAAAAAATATAAAATAAATAAAAAACCGTTCCGATCGTCTCTTAAAAAAAAAAAAATAAAAAAAACAGTTGGAAATAAAAAAAAAAAAAAAAAAAATATAAATAAAAAAAAAAACAAAAAAAAAAAAAAAAAAAAAAAAAATAAAAAAAAAAAGAACAAAAAAAAACAAAAAAGTAAAAATTAAAAAAAAAAATTATAAATAAAAAAACACAAAAAAAAAAAAAAAAATAAAGAAAATAAAAAAGAAAAAAAAAATATACAAAAAATAAAAAAAAATCAAAAGCACAAAAAAATAAAAATAATCAAAAAACAAAAAAAAAAGAAAAAAAAAAAATAAAAAAAAAAAAATAAAAAAAAACAAAAAAATAAAACAAAGAAAAAACCAAAATAAAAAAAATTAAAAAAAAAAACAAAGAAACAAAAAAAAAAAAAAAATAAAAAAAAAAAGAAGAAAAAAAAAAAAACCCCCCACCCAACCCCAAACAACAAACAAAAAACCAAAGACCTAAACTAACCCCTCTATCCCGGTCCCAAGTCCCACACACGGTTAAGTGATGCAATCCAACCAAGAACCTCATGAACACAGCACACCCACCCCCAGAGACGAACCCTGTTCCCCTCCTCAAGCCGGGACACCACCCAAGCTCACACACGAGGTCTGACCCCAACCCAAAGCCTAACAGCTCTAACCCACAGCACTACAATTATAATATTTTATACATACATATAAAAAAACCAAATTAATACGAAAAAAAACATAATAACCACAATAACAAATTAATAACCCCCACCCCTCTAGACAGCCCCACCACCCCCCAACCCCCCCCTAACACCCCACCCCCCATCAAGCCCCCCCCCCCTCCGCCACCCCCTCATACAACCACAACGCCATCCACCCCCCCCCACCCCCCCCCCCCCCCCACCCACCCCCCCCAACCCCCAGTCCACACCAAAAAAAAAAAAAACCCGACCCAGATACATAATATATACCACCAACCAACAATGGAGTTACCACCAACCAACACCCCATACCTTACCCACTCCTTCCTGATTTTCCTCTTCCTTCTTTCCTTTTCCCTTCCCACCTACAAGGGGGAAAGGAACAAAACAATCAGGGCCAAACAGATATATTAAAATTTTATATTTTTTTTTTTATTATTTTTTATTTTATTTTTATTGTTTTAAATTATTAATTATTATATATATCATTTTTATTTTATTATTTGTTAATGTGCTATAATAGATTTATTTGATAATATTATATTATAATTTAATTTTTTAAAATTTAATTTTTATATTATATTTTTTTATAATTATTATTTATTTATTATTTTTATTTATTATAATATATTTTTATTTTTTTATTTATTTTTTTTTTTTTTTTGTTCTTATTTTTTTTTATTTATTAATTATTTTTTTTTTTTATTTTTTTCCATCTAAATCAACGAAAATATAATGGGCAGAAAGTGGAATGATTTTATCCTACCCCCCCCCCGCCTCTTTTCCCTCTTGCTCGCGGTGAGAAAATTTTTTTATACTATTAATTTTTTTTTAATTAATTTATTTTATATTTTTTTGTCATTATAAAATTTAAAATTTTAAAATCATTGTTTCTTTAAAATTTATATTTTGATATCTTATTTTTTTAATTTCTTTTTTTTTTTCCATGGAGGGCGCGTGACCCGAATCAAGTAATCTTACTCTATTAGTTGTACTTCTCTGTATCATGTACTCCTCTCTAACTTACTCTGCTATTCTTGCTAGGGAAAAACAACCACACTTCGTACTTCCTACACAGGGCAAAATCCCATCACCCAACCAACCCCAAAAAAAACAATTCCAAGGTCCAAGGAACACTCAAATAATTATTCCAAGTTCCAAGTCGGCCAATCCAAGGTTGTTTCGGTGGGGGGGTGTCAAGTCCAAAAATTCCATCCACCAAGAGTCCAAGTAATTTCCAAGTTCTAGGGTATACCTCCAAGAGGGAAACAAGTGTTCGCTTTCAATCAACACAAAATTATCCACAACGTAAGGAATGCCCCCAAAACAATTTCTCCAAGTAGTCCCACACAAATCGGGGCCAAGGGGATAGTCCAAGTTTTCCAAGCATGTCCAAGGTCCAAGTGGAGAAAGTGAAATTCCAACAGAGTCGGTGCTAATCATCAATCAACCACAACAACAAAACAAAAACATCACAAATTCAATCACCACAAACAAAATCACATGCAACAACAGGTCATCTCCTAACGTAAAAAATACCTACGGAATAACGGTCCCCTGCCTCCACCCCTTCCCCCCCCCTTAACTCCCTTCCCCCTGACCTTGTCGGGGGGTCCCCCCTTGCCCTCCCCTGTCCTTGTCCCCCTGAGTTCCCCCTCATCCCCTAGTTGCCTACCTGCCCTTTTTCACAAGACTTAGTGCTTCTAAAACTATAGCAAGCTAAAGACTAGGATACACTAACTAATCTACAAAGTCCTTTCTTCGATTTTCTCTTTACGTAGAATAGAACATATATTTAGTAAGACCATGACACCAGAAGTGAATGCTGTAGCAAGGGGATGGCACTTTGGGCCCCTACGCGAGATCATGGTAAGCAAGAACATCAAACCCCAACTACTCCCCCGGTGTGGTGCCTGCCGGTGATGCGTGGGGGGGCCCCCAAGGTAGGGTCATCTAACTCCACAACACAGGTTGGGGGGTGGTGTAGTTGGGGATGTGGGGTGCCCCAATAAACAAAAACCCTAATCAACTTACTCTCACACTAGTGTCAACTCTCACTGGTGGGGCCCAAAATCATCTCCACTGGGGGCCCCCCCAAACCACCTCAGCTGGTGGGCCCCAAGAGAAATCAAACTACTCCTCCCACTGGTGTGGCCCCAGAATTAATTTCCACAGGTGCCGCCCAAAAATCACCTCCACTGGTGGGGCCCCCCCAAGAATTAACACCACTGAATGGCTCAAATGCACAATAATTTAAATTTCACACAACCACCAACTGGAGGGGACATCACCAAGATCAACAACTCTGAAGGTGGGTCCCCAAAACTCACACGTCCCCACCATAGGGTGGACCCCAGGAATCAACCTCAACTGTGGGGGGGTCCCCAAGAAACACAAACTCCCACTGTGGGGGGCCGCGGGGGGGCTGTGGGCCCAAGAATCATGGTCCTTTAATCTCTCTGGTGGGCCCAAAGAATCATGTCACTTTCACTCTGGGTGGGTGGTGGCCGCCAAGAACAATCTCTAGATCTACTGGTGGCCCCAAGAATCCACATCTATTGGTGGGGTCGGGGCGGGGTTGGCTGGGGGGGCGCCCCAAGAATCCTACTCAACTGGTTTCCACTGATGGGGGCCCGCAAGAATCATGACACACTACTCACTGGTGGGGGCCCCAAAGAATCAAGTCACTCTTAGGAGGGGCCCCAAGAGTCATCTCTACTGGCGGGCCCCAAGAATCACATCTATTGTTGGGCCCCCAATAAATCATCTCCACCGGGTGGGGACTGGTGGGGTGGGTGGGTGCCCCAATAAATCACCTCCACTGACACTAGGTGGTGGGCCCCAAGAATCTACTATCACCCTACTATGGTGGCCCCAAGACTCATCTCCTACTCTCTTCTACTTTTGTTGCTCCAAGACTCACCTCCCCCCCACTGCTCTGGTGCCCCAAAGAATCAACTCCAACTGTGGAAAAGACAAACCCCCAAGAAATCATCTTTACTCACGTGGTGGGACTGGTGGCCCAAAATAATCATCTCCATTGGTGGCCCCAAGAATCAACTTCAACTCAACTTCCCACCTGGTTGTGCCCCAGGTGCCCTTCATCTAAAAATGACTGGAACAAACCTATATATTTAATGGAAGGAACCAACTCGGATTATCAGCTGATGCACTGCAGATCTAAGCATCCCTGTGTGGGCCAACAAGATTTTTCTTCCTAAACGGGAAATATAAGGTATTACGTGTTGAGATGTATTGACCCACCATGGTGCAACTATATTACTACATTTACCTATTACCTCCCTCCGAGCCAGCAGAAACTCTTGTTCCAACCTTTTCCCTGAACACTGTCCGACTATTGGTGCCAGATAAAGAATTTGGGCTGTTGTTCTTATGCATTGCGGCGGGCAGAGAATAACAAGTTCCAATAAGTGACTCTGAGGCAGACCACCTGAGCCTCCTTCCGCCTGTTATGAGAAGGGCCCGCGTTGCCGCTCCTCCCAACCTCCCCCCCCTCCTCCCCCTTGCCTGCGTAGGATCCACCGAAGACATCCACCTCATAATGTGCCTCTTTGTGCCTCTTCCATCAAACTTGCGCCTCTAATTTTCATTTAAAGACTCACAAAGACTGTCGTGGATGATTAATGAATCGCGTAATTAACAACCGACTAAAAGAATGGACTTGGACCTGCGCTCACAGACATGGCCTGGCATAACAACTACATCTTCCCAACAGCCCTGGCAGCGAGCTTGCTAAAAACTCGTATCCTTTCCTTGAAGTTACAGGAGGGATATTAAAGGGGTCATGTGGGATTTTCAGAAAATTGTCTCGGAGCTGAAATGTCCTACAATAAAGTAACCTGAGCTTACCAGTAAAGCTGTCACTCAACCCGCCACTCGGGTTCAGCCGTTCTGCTGATGATGAAAATGTAGAAACTGAGGAACGATGAGGCCATGGTTGGTTTCATGATTTAATCAAAATGTCAGAGTGAGTTGCCTATGCCTGGGGCCCACTGATAAAGTTGGAGTTGATTTTTTGGGGCCCACCTGTGGAATGAGGAGCTGAATTCTTAGAACCAACCAGTTAGAGATGATTATGGGGGTCCACCAGTGGAGAATGATTAATGGGGTCCACCATGGAGTTGATTATAGGGTTGGGGGCCCACCAGTGGAGTATGATTATTGGGCCCACCAGTGGAGAATAATTCTTGTTGGGGCCCCACCATGGAATTATTCTTATTGGGTTTGGGGCCCACCAAAGGAGAATTATTCTTGGGGCCCACCAGTTGAGATGATTCTTCATTCTAGGGCCCACCGTGGAGATGATTTTGGGTCTTTTGGGGGCCCCATCTTTTGTTGGGCACCGCACCATGGAGATGATATCCCTTGGGGCCCACCAGAGGAAGGATGGTTTCTTTGGACCCAACAGTGGAGCTATTTTTGTGGCCCACCAGTGGAGTTGATTCCTGGGGGCCCACCAGTTGAGGTTGATTCCTTCCTGGGGGGGAGGCCCCACCAGGGAGTAGATTCTATTGGGGCCCACCCGTGTGAGAGAATACTTGGGGTCCACCAGTGGAGTGTGATTCTTGGGGGGCTCCCCCATAAACGTGATTTTCGGAAGGGGCGTCGGGGGGGGCCCACCAGTGGAATGATACTTAAGGGCCCACCAGTGGAGTTGATTTCTTGGGGCCGAGGGCGTTGCTAGGGTCCAAAAAAAACATCCGGGGCTTCTGGCCCTTTGAGTGTTTTTCTTTTTCTTATTATCTGGGTAGGGCTTGGCTGGGTCACATAACAAACACGACATTTTTTTTCATATCAACACGCCACCTTGTTGAACTGCGGAAGTTTTTTTAAGAGAAAAACCTTGTGTTTCCTGTCAACAACTAACAAAGTTTTCCTGCCCATCCCACACAGAACCCCCCCGTCATCTCCTCAGCAGTCACTGTAACAGTAAAAATCACCAATCGGACAAAGTTACTTTTTCAGAACTCTGCTTTCCACTTCTTCACCTTCATTAATGACAATAACCACCAAAACAGTTCAACCAACACATCCCACCGATACATGAGCAAATCTACCAGACCAAGGATGTGACTATAACCTCCTAATAACAAACCAAGACCCCAAAACTATATACTTACATAAGTCGGATCAAAATAAACCTGGCTCTGGGAACCTGGCCAGAAAACCCTGACCGAACGCGACCCCCATATGTGGTCCACTGTACAACCAGGCTTCTGATTACATATACCCACCTGCCATACAGGGGACTCAATCTAGTGGAAGATACAATTGTATGTAACATCTCCTTCAGCAGAAATATAAGAAGTGAATGCCAATCTGCAAGTTTACATTTAGAGACTCACTTCACTTCCGGGAGAAAACGTCTTTTTCTGATCAGCAGCATCAGCGTCTCACAACACATCCCCTTCTCTTCTTCTTCTCCATCATTCTCCCACCCGGTTCATCCACACCCTTCATGCTGATTGCTCCCGGCCAATACTCGTCCCTGAGGATATTGGGACAACAATATCTTAGAATCCTCACATTTTTCCCACACTCCTTCTACTCCCTTAATTATAGGTATCAGTCCCCTCAGTTAGGTATATAGCGGCACTGAACAGTATATGGGGCCACAGGCGGAATATGGGGCCACCAGGCAGTATATAGGGGGGGCACAGGCAGTAATCTAGGGGGGGCACAGGCATATATATGGGCACAGGCAGTATATAGGAGGGGCACAGGCAGTTAATAAGGAGGTAGAGGGGGCCCAAAGCAGGTTAATCAAGGGGCCCAAAGGCGTAAATATGGGCAAACAGAGAGGAATATAAGGGGCCACCGGCAGTAAATAGGTGGCCGAAAAGAAGGAAAAAAAGGTGCAACTGAGGCGAATATGGGGGCACAGCGCAGTTAATCTGGGGGCCGACCAGCAGTATAAAGGGGGCCCCGACCGGCAGGTCAAATATACTCATAGGCCCCAAGGCAGGCGTATGGGGGCCACCAGGAAGGCGTCATAGGGGGGCCCACAGGCAGGCATTCATAGGTGGGCCACACGGCAGGCATTATTAGGACACGGGCCGGGAAAAGGGGGGGCCAACAGGCAGGGATTTATAAGGGCCACACAGTGCATGATTATAACCACCAGGCAGGCATTAAAGGGGCAACAGACAGGAATAAGTGGGCCACGGGCATATTGGGGGCCACAAGGCAGGCATTCTAGGGGCATAGGGCAGCCAATAATAGGGGCAACAGGCAGGGATAAGGGGGGCCCAACAGGGCAGGATAAGGGGTCCCCTACAGTCAGGCACTTATAGGGGCACAGACCGTGGTTATGGGGCCACAGGAGAGGCAGGGATATGGGGGCCACAGACAGGGGTAGGGGGCCACAAGCAGGCCATTAAAGGGCACCACTGAGAGGCCAGGTACACGCTTTAAAAAATACCTACAAATTTAGTAAAACACCACCGACTTAACACCCCCGGCGCGAGCGCGCTCCGTCCTCTACTCCCCTATCAGCCGCGTGCGCACCTCCGGCAGAATCCCTCGGGCGCGGACGGCCTGTGACCGCCTGTGCCCCGAGGACAAAGGCAGCCGTCGCGATGAACATCACATCATCGCCGACCTTTTGGCCGGGCAGAGGCGCCACGTGGGGCCGGGCGGCGATCCCTCAGCGCTGTGAGGACGCGGTCTCTCGTGTCGACCTGCGGTCCGACACTGTCAGCGGGGGGGCGGGGCGCAGGGGAGCGCTCCTCGCGTCACTGCTCCGCAGAACCCGCCAGCTGCAAAGTTCGTCCAGCGACGCACATGCAGCTGAAAAAAAAGAGCCAGTCGGTGCTACCATGGCCCTAGGCAAGCCTGGAGCCCGGGAGAACACGGGCGAACAGGGGGTTTTATAAATATTCGGGGCCCCCCGACCCCGAATTAAAACAGTCCTAGCGCCGCCCCTGCTTGGGGCCCAACCAAGTGGAGCTGATTTCGTGGGGCCCACCAGTGGGGATGATTCTTGGACCCACCAGTGGATGATTCTTTGGGGCCCACCATGGGGTTTGATTCTTTTACCCACCAGTGGAGCGGATTCTTTTGGGTCCACCAAGGATTGATTTTGGGCCACCATTGGAGTTTTTATTTTTGGGAACCCCCCATGGGGGTAATTCTTGGGCCACCATGGAGTTGATTTTCGGGGCCCACCATGGGGTTGATTCCGGGGCCCACCATGGAGATGAAATTGGGGCCCAAATGGATTTTATTCTTGGCCCCCAGTGAGTTGATTTCGGGGGCCACCAGGGAGGGGATTTTTGGGCCCCCCAGTGAGAGATTTTTTTGGGGCCCCCATGGAGAATTTTTTTTTGGGGCCCAAAATGGACTGAATTTTTTTTGGCCCACCAGTGGGGTTGATTCCGGGGCCCACCATGGTTGATTCCTGGGCCCACCAGTGGAGTTATTTCCTGGGGCCTACCAGTGGGGTTTATATTGGGGCCCCCCAGTGGAGAGATAGTTGGGGCCCACCAGTGGGGTTTGATTTTTTTGGGGCCCACCAGTGGAGGTGATTTCTTTGGGGCCCACCAGTGGAATGATATTGGGGCCCACCATGGGGTTGATTCTTGGGGCCCACCAGTGGAGATGATACTTAGGGCCACCAGTGGAGTTGATTCTTGGGGCCCACAAGTGGAGCTGATTCTCGAGGCCCACCAGTGGAGATGATTCTTGGGGCCACCAGTGGAGATGATTCATGGGGCCACCAGTGGAGTTGATTCTTGGGGCCACCAGTGGAGCTGATTCTTGGACCCACCAGTGGAGCGGATTCTTAGGGTCCACCAGGGGAGTTGATTCTTGAGGCCACCAGTGGAGTTGATTTTCGGGACCCACCAGTGGAGGTAATTCTTGGGGCCACCAGTGGAGTTGATTCCTGGGGCCCACTAGTGGAGATGATAATTGGGGCCCACTAGTGGAGTTTATTCTTGGGCCCACCAGTGGAGTTGATTTTCGGGGGGCCACCAGTGGAGGTGATTCTTGAGGCCACCAGTGGAGTTTATTTTCGGGTCCCACCAGTAGAGTCGATTCCTGGGTCCCACCAGAGGAGATGATAAATGGGGCCCACGAGGGGTGTTTATTCTAGGGCCCACCAGTGGAGTAGATTGTTTGTGACCACGACTGGAGTTGATTCTTGGGTCCAACTTATTGAGATGAGTCCTGGGGTCCACAAGTAATGTTAATTCCTGGAGCTCACCAGTAGAGTTGATTCCTGGAGCCCATAAGTGAAATTTATTCCTTGGGCCACCAGTGGAGTTGTTTCTGGGGGCTCACCAGTGGAGTTGTTTCTGGGGGCTCACCAGTGGAGTTGTTTCTGGGGGCTCTCTCTACAGCTGCTGCACATAACTTTTGCTGTCTATCTTTTTTTTTTTCTTTTTTAGCCTTACTCCCTAAAAATAAGTCCCACTCCCACCATGTTCAGGAGCCCACTCGGGAGTTCCTCTACTCTACTGTGGGCTGATCTGACTAG
Organism: Phyllomedusa bahiana; assembly: GCA_025379985.1. Lineage (NCBI taxonomy): Eukaryota > Metazoa > Chordata > Amphibia > Anura > Hylidae > Phyllomedusa > Phyllomedusa bahiana. Next base: position 14,805 of record JAODAL010035365.1, on the reverse strand, counting down.
TGACTAGTGAGTGCAGGACTACTGAGAAGAACCAGGGTGGTGTTATCACTAAGTCAAGGACAAATGGGCAAGTATTTTTCTATTTTACATATGACACCTGAACATTTCTGGACAACCCGTTTAAGATATACAAAAGAAAATAAAACAAGCACCAATGCAAATGCAAAAAAAACCCTTACTTATGTTTAAGGGTTAATGCAACAAATTTTTTCTTGCTGTTCATGCAGCACAAGTTACAGTCAGATTTTCTGCGGCTTCTAAATAATGAATCCGCCGAAAATCCAGCGATAATACTGTGCTGTGTAGACATGGCCTAAAAGGGAGAACACTGTTCCAATACATCTGTTACAATGGCCAAAGCCTGAGAAAAATTAAGTCACAGGGAGCAGTAGCTTAAATCCCAATCAGTCACATGTACAGACTGGTTCACAATAATAGGAAAAAGCAAGCAGGACAAATCACAGCTACAATGGAAATTGGTCACAGATGATGTTATCAAAGGATATTTATTTGAAGTATTTAAGGATATTACACCTCCTCACATAACCATCTCCAAGACTTCTCCCGTGCTTCCCCCACACTCTGGAACTCACTGCCCCAACACATCAGACTCTCCTCCACCTTCACCAGGTTCAAAAGCAACCTGAAAACCCATCTCTTCAGGACTAACTATAACCTAGAACAGGCATCCTCAAACTGCAGCCCTCCAGCTGTTGGGAAACTACAACTCCCATCATGCCCACTGTTATAGATTATACAAATGCATGATGGGAGTTGTAGTTTCCCAACAGCTGGAGGGCCACAGTTTGAAGATGCCTGTTCTACAATAACCCTGTACTACCCCACAAACATGTCTGCCCCCCACCTTCTGCCCTTTCCCTCCTCCTTATAGATTGTAAGCCCTCGCGGGCAGAGTCCTCTTCCCTTTTACCGATTGTCTTTCATATTTTATCATTGAAACTGTTTGCATATTTATTGGTAACCCCCCCCCCCCCCCCAAATCAATGGCGCTTTAAAATAAATAATAATAAAAATAATAATAATAATAATAATGATAAAGAAATAAAAGTGATCCCAATGGGTTAACTCTAGTTATAATGTCCTTTCTAAGCTTATTATTCTTGTGTTATGATATCATGTTGTATACTATGTGACATCGCTGTGTATTAAAAACCCTTACTGTGACACACTGTGTGTATTATCTCTGTACTGTGACACATGTGTATTATCCCCCTGTACTGTAATCACTGTTGTTTTTCTTGTAAGTGACACACTTTTAAATTAAATCCCTTACGTGACATCCCTGTGTTTTTACCTGTATTTTGTCCCTCACGGGGTGATTATCCCTGTACTGTGAAAACACTTTGTTTTATCCTGTACGGGGTGACATCATGTTTTAATTTCCCCTGTAGTACATCCCCTTTATTTTTTCCTGTAAGGGGCATCACTGTGTATTATCCCTGTACTGGGCCATCAATGTGTGAAATTTATTCTGAAAACGGGGTGACACACTTGGTTTTTATCCCGAAAATTTGGATATCACTGGAAAATTTATCCCGTACTTGTGACTCACTTGTTATTACCTGTACTGTGACATCAAGTGTGATTATCCGTACTGTGACACACTTTGTATTATCCTGACTGTGACACCCCGTTATTTTAATCTCTGTATTGACATCAGTGTATTAACTCTTACTGTGACTGACTGGGGTTTTGTAAAACCCTTTGTACCTGTGGACACACAGATTTAAAATTCCCTTACTTACCCACTGTGAAATTTATACCGTACTGTACACACTTTTGTATTAACCGTCCCTTTTACATACCTTTTTGTATTATCCTTACTTGACATCCTGTTATTACTCTGACTGTGACATACTGTGTATTACCCTGTACGGACTCACTTTTATTAAAACCCGTAGGGGAAAAACACTGGATTTACCTTACGTGACAACACTGGTTTTTATCCTTTTACGGACATACTTGTTTATCCCTTACTTGGACATGATGTGATTTCCCCGGGGTACGTGAATGACTTGTGTATTACCGATGTGTTTCACTTTATTAACCGTACTGTGACTTTTCACGTGATTATCCCTACTTGACCTCACGTGAATTAATCCTGTACTTTTGACATCACAGTGAATTATCCGACTGTGACATCGCTTGTATTACCCTGAACTGTGACATCACGTGTATTACCTGTACGGTGACATCACGGTTGCATTATCTCTGAACGTGACATCACTTGTGAATTATCCTGTACTTGACATCACGTTGATTACCTGTACGTGACACAGTGTATATCCTGTACGTGATACTCTGTGGATTACCGTACGTACACATTATTACCTGTACTGGGGACTCACGTGAATTACCCCTGTACTTTTACAATCACTGTGTGTATTTATCCCTGTACTGTACATCACTGTGGATACCTGACGTACATACTGGGGATTATCCGTCGGACACACTGTTTTTTTATCCTGTACTTTTACACACTGGGGTATTACCCTGTACGGACATCACTGGATATCTCTGTACTGTGACACCCAAACGGGGGTATAATCTCTGTACGGGGGACATCACTTTTGAAATTATCCGTACTTGACACACTTGTAAAAATCCCTTACTGGACATGACGTGGTTTAATCCCTTTTACTGTGACATCACTTGTGTTTACCCCCTGTACTGTGACATCACTGTTGGATTATCTCTTATGTAAAAACACTGTGTATTACTCTGTATTTTGGACTCATGTGATTACCCTTACTGTGACACACTGTTTTATTACCTTACTGACCCTGTTATTACCCCTTTTTAACGTGAATCACTTGTATTATCCGTACTGTACATCACTGTGTATTTCTCTGTACTGTGACATCACTGTGAAATTTTTTACCTGTACTGGACTCCTGTTATTACCCCGTATTTTTGGACATACTGGTATTATCCTTTTACTGTGACATCACTGTTGCTTAAAACTCTGTACTGTGACATCACGGTGTATAACCTGTCGTGAATCACGTTATTATCCTGTACTGAGACATCACTGTTTTTTTATCCTTACTTGACACCCACGTGTATTACCCTGTACGTGACATCCTGTGTGCTTTATCTCTTACTGTGACCAGTGTTATTTTCCTTACTGTGAAACATGTTTTTCCTGTACGTACATACGTCTATTATCCCTGTACGCGAATCACGTGTTTTTCCCTGTACTCGACACACGTTATTTCCTAGTGACATCACCTTTATTATCTCTGACTTGACATCGCGTGTGTATTTAACCCGTACGGACATCACTGGTTAATTACCCTTACTGCGACAAAATGTGTTTTATCCTTACTTTTACCACCTTGTTTATCTCGTACGGACATCACTGTTGTATTATCCTGTACTGTACATCTTTTATTATCCGTACGGAAACATCACTGTGTATTACCCCTGTACTTTACATCACTGGGTTTTTTAAAATCCCTGTATGTACATAAACGTGTTTATTACCTGTACTGTGACTCATGTATTATCCTTTACTGTGACATCACTGTGTATTACCCCTGTATTTGGGACATCACTGTCATTATCCCGCACGCGACATCACGTGAAATTATCCGCTGGACATCACTGTTTGAAAAACCCGTACTGTGACATCACTGTGTTTTAACCTGTACTGTGACATCACTGTAAAAACCCCGTACTGTGACATCACTGTGTAATTATCCGGGTATTTTACATCACTGTTTATTATCCCTGACTGTGACATAACGTGTATTAACCCTGATTTGGGGGAATCACTGGTATTATCCTGTCCCCGGTGATATATGGTGTTTTATCCTGTACTGTTGACATTGCTGTGTATTATCCCTGTACTGTGCACGCTGGGGTTTATTACCGTACTGTGCATCACGGGTGTCTTACCCTGTACGTGACATCTCTGGGAAAATTCCCTGTACTGTGACATCACTGGTTTATCCGTACTGTACTTTTTTTTAAATTTTTAAAGATGAAACCAACATAACTACGCAAAACATAAACAAAAAAACTCAAAATAAATAATCCTAGCTGTCCATTTCCCCCCATCCTTTCCCCCAACTCAGCATCCTTCCAAAAAAAATCTTACTTTAGACAATTTCCCACCTACCCCCTGCTGCCTACCCCTATATTACACTATTCACTAATACAAAATTTTACAAAAAAATACATAAGAAAAATCAAAATCATCTAACCCTCTTTAACCCACTGATCATTCTGGCTCCTTATCCAAAGTCCAAATTTTTCTTAGCCCCATTTCAAAGGGAGTAAAACTCGTTTTCCCCCTCCCCCTGAAACCCCACCCAACCTATCTATATCACCCTTAAATATATACTCTTTTTTTTTTTTTTTCCCTCTTCCCTTTTTTATTTTTTTATTTTATTATTTTTTTTATTTTTTTAAATTTTTTTTTTTATTTACACTACCTGGCAACAATGGGGGCACCTACCTGGCAACAATGGGGGGCACAAACCGGCAAAAAAAGGGGGGGCACCACCTGGCACAGAGGGGATCTACTTGGGCTACAAGGGGGAAACTTTACCTGCCTGAAGGGGGCACTACCTGTTATGGGGGGTTACACCCTAAAAGGGCTCACCGGGGCTTTTTTCCAAACCGTTATGCAGTTAGGGGGGTTTGGTGGCTTTTTTGGGGGGCGGGGAAACCCGGAAAAGAGGGGGCTTGCCATCAAATTTTTGGCGCCACTAACATCCCGTTTTTTTCCTTTTTAAAAAGTTGCCAACAAAAATTTTTTACCCTCCCTTCCTTTAAACGGCACCCTGGCTACTCAGGGTTAGGGGGGGGATTTGGTTCCATTCCAAGGGGGTCAGCCGCCTGCCCCTTCCTCCCTTCCCCTTTTTTCACCCCTTTTTTTGGGGCCCTTCTCCCTTCACTCTCACCTCTCTATGATAAAAGCTGCGGGGAAGCGTCCCCTCTCTCTCTATCCTCCGGGTCCCTCCTCCAGACACCTTCCCTTGGGGCCTCAGACTCCCGGGTCCCAAGACCGCACCCCCTTTTTAAAATTGGGAACCCCGGCATGGGTCCGTGGGGCCCCCCTCTCTCTCCTTTCGCGAGCCTCATGCCCTTTGTTTTGCGCCCATTTTTTTTTTCTTTTTTCATTGGGCCCCTCCCCTCACCATCTTTTTTAAAATCCTGCCTGCTTCCCCCCCAATCCTCTGGGCCCACTCTCCCTTCCTCCGCCTAAGGACGCTCGGTTGGTGAAAGAGCAGGGCAGTGTCTGAAGAGGTGACCTAGGTCACCACAAATTTTCAGCGAAACCTTCCCCCTGATGCGCTTGGGGGCCATTTCCCCCCAAATTCCATACCTGTGCCTTACACGTGCACTAAAATGTGGGGGTTGCCACACCTGTGGCAGAGCTTGGGCTGCACCTGGTAGAAGACCAGTATTCGGTCCTTCCCAAGAAAGCGGAGGATTGGAAAATGGTTGATGGGTGTTGCCCGATCCCTTTCAATTTTTGACCAAAAAGGTCCAGCCCCTGACCAGATGCCGTTTCGTCCCTTTCTTTGTGGGGATCTGCATTACGTCTCCATATCTGCTTAGCCAGGTTTTTGAATGTCTATATAAGAAAGGACCTCGTTACAGGTCAAAACGGTCACTTTCTTAATGTGGTTCTGGCGGGATATCGCTTGGGCCTCGAAATCCAGCCACTTGGACGTGCACTTCTTAACCTGACGGGACGGGACGGGACCAGAATAATTCCAGACCCTCGGCCCGCACGAAGCTAATATCGTATAAGGGGGACCCAGAAGGGTGGATCAGGGCAAAGATGTCTAACGCCCCGAAGCCCATCCCAAATAGGAGCGCCACCACCCTTGCCCTAGGGGGACTAGCGTCATTGCCGACCCATCTGAGACGCACCACGTTCCTTCTGGGTACCCCCTGTCCGGCTGTAGGAGGGGGCCTGGCCCCCCCCTCCTGTCCTTTGCTCTCGGAAGGCGGAGAGCCCATGCCTCTCCATCCAAAAGGACAATGGTATTTCCCTGCCCTCTATAGTAACCGATTCCTCCCCATTTTTCAGAGCCTCCAGAAAACGACGCTGGTTCTCCTCACTACCTGTGATTGGTGGCAGCCTCGAATCCCCCCCCCCCTCCAGCCACTACCCTGGCATAACTCCGGCCTCCTTCTGCCCCCGAGGTGGAGGGACCCTGAGGGATCCCCCCTGTGGCTGAAGGGGGTGGTGGGCCAGCACCCTCCCCCTTCTTATGTGACGTGTCCCTTTCACCTGGACCTCCTATTCCCTTTCCTTCTCTTTTCTCTTCATTCACCTCCCCATTTACCCCCTCATTTACACCTGCATTCACCTCATTATCTGACCTCCCACCTCCCTCCTCCCCTCCATTCACGCCATTTGTTCCCATATTCTCACCATTTGTACCCACATTCGCCCCCACATTTAGCTCTGGACCAACCTCTTCGCCTGCATTCCCCGCAATATAGTCGGGTTCTACATTTCTCCTTTTGATGGTTTGGCTTCGGTCTGTCCCTTCCTCTTGAATATTTTCTATACTCCCACATCTTGATCCCCAACTTGCCTCCATCTCTTCCCCCCTTCTTTTCAGGACAACTTATTTTTCCCTATCCTCCATTTTCCCAGAATTTGCTGGGGTGATGTGAAAAACACCCGGGATAGGACCAAACACTAACCGAGTGCTTTCCCCAGTAACCTTCTTACTCTTTCCTTTTTTTCTTTTTCCTTTCTCCTCGGGAAAATCATCCCCAAAGGCGAATGATTGGAGACTAACCGGGGATTCTAACTTAACGATTTGCTCCAAGAGCATCCCCCCTGGGCTACCAACCGCCCTCTCTGGTTTCCCGTGTCCTCTCCAGATTCTTGGGTTCCTGCTTGCTGGGCGGGAATCCCACTGTCTACCTGAGATGATTCTGCTAGCTGGGTTGGAACCCCTAACTGGTGATCTTGACTCTCTACCCCTTGTGGTTTCGGGACTAAAGTGGAGTTCTGGGATACCTTATCCTCCTCCATTCCTTCTATTGGCTCTAAACCTTCTTCGGGGTTTTATATTTTCCCCCCCCCTTTCCCTTCATCTTCTTCTACATCCTCCTCCCATTGTTGCTTGTGGTCTAGCATCTCTTTAAATCTGGTTTCATTTACGAGTTTTTCTTTAAAGACCCCGCTATTTTCTAGTATAAGCCTTCTGCGCTTTATTAATTTTTTGATTTCCTCATTTACCTTATTTATTTCTTTCTTAACATCTTTTCGTTTTTTTACCCCTACACTTTTTGCTTTAAGTTTCAATTCCTCAATTTTTTGTTGTCTTACGTTTAATGTTCACCAATTCCTCATCTCCCTTAAAAAAAAGGCTATCCGGCTGCAAAGACCGTTGGGTCCCCCCCCGGGGTAAATTGCCCCCAATCTTTTAAAATAGGGCACCTTCTTTGGATATTACTGGGGCTGGACTTATTCGGTTTCTCTTATCCCCTTTTAAAGGGGGGCACCTTTAAAACTCTTCTTCTCTTTTCCAGATGTACTTTTATCACTTATTTTAGGGCTTATATTAACTGGGGGCTCTCCCCCCTTCTGGCAGGGATATAACGGGGTTTTAAATGAAAACTGTGTTTCAGAGAAGCCAGACTACCGAAAAAAGCACATTTTTTATCCGTTAAACCTGAACCATCAGTAATAGTGCCAATTCTGCTGGCATGGACACAAAACTTTTTACACTTGTTTTACACCCCAGGAGCCGCATTAGACTTTCCTCCTTCAATCTCGGGGGTTTTTATTTTAATAACATGTCCCAAAAACAAAGACTTTTTTCCATTTTCCCTATTTTCTCACATAAGATACTGCCTTTTGGCCACAGACTACAGGAGAGCAGGGCGCCTCGCATGAACCCCGCTCAGATCCACATAACTGACTCCGCTACCGCCGGCGTCTCCTAAGGCTACGGGAGCCGCTGGGAGAGACTGGGGCACAATTTCAGCATGAACCCCTCTCCAATCTCCGCTGCCCCCAAACACCCCAGTGTTGTCTATATTTGCAACCAGGGGGAGGACAGGGTGCACAACATAAACCCCGCTCGACCCCCATAAAACTCTGCCCTTCGACACTGTTCATTTTTGCCTCAGCTTGGGGGAGTTAACGGGAAGACGGGGGGCGCACGACATGAACCCCGCTCCAAACCCCCCACGGGACTCCCAATTTCCGCAAGAAATTCTGACCTGGCTTGGGGCCGGGGCCCCGGGAGGACGGGGGCGCACCAAAGTGAACCCCGCTCCTTCCCCGGACGACCCCAACGCCGCCTTGCTGCCCCGGGTCACCATCGACAAACACCCGCCCCTCCTCCGGCATGCACTGCTCCCCTGGGACTCCGCTCCCCCCCCCCGGCACGTTACCTTTCGGGGTGTTTGGAGATCACCTCCGCACCGCTGCTTCTTGGCGTGGTTTTTGAAACTCTCCGGGGGCCGCCTGCAGAGGGTTTGCCCCCTCACGCCCCCCGATCTTCACGGGTGTCACTCTCACAGCCGCCGGGATTCCCTGCTCTCTGGGGGTTCTCACTCGTGTCTCTTCTGCTTTTCACAGATTTCTTTTAGCCCGCCCGTCCCATCCTCCATCCATCTGCGGGGAGAGCGCAAGCACTCTTCCCCCCCCGTTTCAAAACTTTTCCCCCTGGCCAGACGTGGACAAAACTCGCCCCCCCCCTGGCCTATCCAGGGGGGGGGGCGTTAGGATTCCTTCTTGGGTAGCTCTCCCCCCAAGCAGCAGGGAAGAGCATTTCCCCCAAACCCCACACAACGGGAAGTGTCACAGACTCCCCCCAGACTCCTCCCCTTTCCCGGGGAAAACTGTTTACATCACGTGTGCATTATCCTGTACTGGACATCACTGTGCATTATCCTTACTTTTACATCACTGTGCATTATCCTTACTTTACATCGTGGTTTTTTATCCTGACTTGACATCACTGTGTTATTATCTCGTACGTACATCCTGTGTGATTATCCTTACTGGACATCACTGTGAAATTTTCCTGTAAGTGACATCATGTGTATTATTTTGTACGTGACACCTTGTGTATTATCTCTGTACTTGCACACTGTGTTATTCCTGACTGGACATCACTGTGTGTATTATCCTTACTGTGACATCACGGAAAAATCCCCGTACTGTTACACACTGTGGATTTTCCTGACTGTACATCACTGTGTAATCCCTTTACTACATCATGGTATTACCTGTACTGTGACATACTGTGGGTATTTTCCCGTACTGTTTACATCCCAATGTGTGTATTATCCCTGACTGTACATCACTGGTCATTATCCTGTACTGTACATATGTGGGGATTCTCCCTTACTTTACATCACTGTGTTTTACCCCCTTTTTTTGTGACATCGCGTGTATTTCCTTACTGTACTCGCTGTTATTATCCGGGGACTTTGCTTTTACTGGTATTATCCCTGACGTGACACACTGTGGGATTACTCGTATGGGGACATCACTTTTTGGTTTTTTAATCCCCCGTACTGTGACACGCGTGTATTATCCTTACGTGACATCACGTGTATTTTTCCCTGAAACTGTGACAACACTTGTTTTTATTACCTGTCTGTGACATCGCTTGTATTAACCCTTACTGGGACATCACGTGTATTATCCGTACGTACATCACTGTGTATTATCCCTGAACTGTGACACACTGGGATTACTCTGTACTGTGACATACTGGTGATTTTCCCTGAACTGTCATCAAGGTTATTTTCCTGACGTGAAATCACTGAGAAAAATCTCTGTACTTTTACATCGCTGTTATTACCTGAACTGTTACATCGCTTGATTATCCTGACTTTACATCATGTGTATTTCCTTTTGTGACAACACTGTTTATAATCCTGTATTTGGGGCATCACTGTTATTTTTCCCTGTACTGGACCACGTGTATTATCCTGTACTGTGACATCCGTTATTATCTCTGTACGGACATCACTGTGTATTTTTCCTGACGTGACATCACGTTGTATTACCTTTCTGGACATCACTTGTGTTTTTTAAAACCTGTACTGTGAATTACTGTGTGGGATTTATCCCTGTACTGTGAACATCACTGTGTTATTATCTCTGTTTTTTCGTACATCATGTGTTTTATTATCTCTTTGTACTGTTAATCACGTGTATTAAATCCTTTTTCTGTGACATCGCGGGGTATTATCCCCCCTGTACGGGGGACACGCCCGTGTTAATCCCCGTACTGGACATCACGTGTTTGGTATTATCCCTCGTAAAGTGACAAAGACTGTGTATTATCCTGACTTGGGGCTCGCGTGTATTATCCTGACTGGACCATCACGTTAACTCGTACGTGACATCACGTGTATTACCCCTGTACTGTGACATCCTGGGGAAAATTTCCGACGTGACATCATTTGTTTGTATTATCCTGTACTGTACACACGTGTATTATCCCTTTAACTGTACATCAGTGTTGCAAAATATTTACAAAAAAATGTGCATTATCCCTATTTTTGTGACATCACTCTGCAAAAAATAACTATGTAAAATTATTTCTATATCAACAAAATTTTTAAAATTTACTTTTTTGCACTGTGACATCACTGTGTGCCATGTCTTAGTATTGTTATATTACTGTGTGGATTTTCTGTATACTATGCTAGTACTGTTTATTACCCCCCTTTTTCTTCAGAACTGTCAACTCTCTCACTGTTTTTTACTTTATTTTTGGGGGATCCAGTACGTGATACACTGTGTGCATTATCCAGGTACATCACTATTATTACATTACCATGTGCATTTTTCCTGGTGTGTCATATCACACTGAACAGTAATCCCTTAAGTTATAATGGCCTCAGGCTACAATATTTTCATCATGCAATGGTCTTTTCTGGGACATGTTGATTGTGGTTTAAAAGGGCTGTTCTAGGAGTTAAGCAAGTTCGTTTGTTGAGACAGGATAAAAAAGAAGAGATAAGAATGATACTCAACTCCTGCACGCTCCCGTTCAGCACCAGCAGCCGTCCCGGGATCTCCGCTGTAGTTCACGTGGCAGATGCAGCCATTTACAGGCCGCAATCAGGGGGCCCTCGAAAGGCAGTACAGGGGTACTCCGTAGGGGGGCCGTGAAAAAGGGGGGGCCCCCGCGGGAGGCCCCCTTACATCTCACATAGGCCCCGGCCTCAGGGGGGCCCAGACGCTCCAGCTGTATGGGGGCCCCAAAATTTCGAGGGCGGCCCGGGCCGCAATTTCAGTGCACTGCCCTGGGCCTGTAAATGGCTGCATCTCTCATGTGAATGATGAATGTTCCCAACTACAGCAGAGGTCACCGGGACTGAATGGGAGCTTCCAGGAGGTATCATTCTTATCTCCTCTTTTTTATCCTGTCCCGACGTATTAACAGGAACATCTGATTGTAAAAATAAAATGTTACAGAAACTGATCCGGCCGATTATCAGGAATATTTAAAACCTCTGTATTAGTGAGCTGCATGCAGTGATTAGCAGTTTGGTAGAGCTTCTCTACAGTACAGTGCAGTACTCAGGCCCGGACTGCCCATAGGGCAAACCGGGCACCCGCCCGGTGGGCTGCTGGGGTCCGTGCCGCAGCGTTGACTCGGATCGCCCCCCCCGGGGGGGCTGGTTTTTCCCCCCCCCGGGGGGCCCTAGTCCGGGGCGCACCTACAGGGGCCGATGGGGGGTATTGGGTACAACTTTGGGGGGCTATGGGGGCTATATAGACAGACAGGCTTCACGGAGCTATAGGGCTATTCAGGCAGGCAACTTAGACTAAAAAGGCAGGCGGGGGGGCTAGCGGGCAGGCTGGGGGTATAAGACGGGCTGGGGGTACTGGGCAGGCTGGGGGGCACAGGCGGGCTGAGGGCTATCTAGGCGGGCTAGGGGTTATTTTTGGCAGGCTAGGGGGGTATAAAGGCGGGCTAGGGAGGTATAAAGGAGGTTTAGGGGGATATGGGCGGCTTGGGGGTATAAGGCAACTTGGGGGGTTATACACAGGCTTAGTGGGTAATAGGCGGGCTTAGGGGGTATATACAGACTTAGGGGGAACGGGCAGGTTAGGGTCAGGTAAAAAAAAAAATAGTTTACTTACCTCGGCCCAAAACGCTCCACCATGCGCCGGCTGCAGCCTCTCTCACCTCTGTGCTCACGCGGACGGCCGGGGATGTGACGCCCCGCGCGCGCCCAGGGGATCACAAAAAAGGGGCCCACAGGGGGAATAGCAGAGCGGACCCCCCTCCGCTCTGCTATCCTGGCAGCGCGGGCCCCTGAACGCTTGGGCCAGGGCCCCGGCATTCATGTACATGCCCGGGCCCCTCAGCTCCCCCCCGCCGCTGAAATGTTAAGCACTCCGGGCGGGCCAGGCGGGATTTCCGGGTAGCGGACGCAGAGGGAGCTGCCCCCCCGGGGGCGGCCCCCCTAAGCCACAGGCCCCCGGGCAACTGCTACCTCTGCTACCCTGGGAGTTACGCCCCTGTCTTTTGTAGTGTCAGTGGGCTTTTCCCCGATTGTAAGCAAAAGCACACCACTCTTGATAGGGTTTCTCTCACCCCCGTTTTTTTCCTGCTTGTGTTAGGGGGCTCTCACAGGAGCGGTTTGATGCATTTTTGATGCGTTTTTTTTGCAGAAAAGTACAGCATTAACTCTCCCCTCTGCACAAAAAACCCCAAAACGCACCAAAAACAAATAAAAAATGCACCAAAAATGCTCTGTGTGGAAGCACCTTTATAGTGTAGTTTATTTTAGAAAGTGGCGAGGTGCGAGAACAAGGGATATTATTTAGGCGGATATTGTATGTGGGCTGCTGGGGGCTCTGTGCCAGGGCTGATTTTTATTCTCAGTCCGGCCCTGGCGGTACTACATGCCCTGTACTGCCCTTACATGTATTAGTGAGGTGCATGCAGTGATTGGTGGTCTATAGCGCCTCTCTACAGTACAGTGCGTACTACATGTCCTGTAAATGCTCTTACATGATTAGTGAGGTTTATGCAGTGTTTGGGGGGCGTATAGCGCCTCTCTTTCAAGTACAGTGCGGTACTACATGTCCTGTACTGCTCTTAAAATGTATTAGTGAGGTGCATGCAGTGATTGGTGGTCTATAGCGCCTCTCTACAGTACAGTGCGGTACTACATGTCCTGTACTGCTCTTATATGTATTAGTGAGGTGCATGCAGTGATTGGCAGTCTATAGCACCTCTCTACAGTACAGTACTGTATTACATATCCTGTACTGCTCTTCAATGTACAGTATTAGTGAGATGCATGCAGTGATTGGTGGTCTATAGCATCTCTCTACAGTACAGTGCGGTACCACATGTCCTATGCGGATCTTACATGTATTAGTGAGGTGCATGCAGTGATTGGCGGTCTATAGCGCCTCTCTACAGTACAGTGCGGTACTGAATGTCCTGTACTGCTCTTACATGTATTAGTGGGGGTGCATGCAGTGATTTGGGTGGTCTAAAAGCGCCTCTCGACAGTACAGTGCAGTACTACATGTCCTGTACTGCTCTTACATGTATTAGTGAGATGCATGCAGTAATTGGCGGTCTATATTGTCTCTCTACAGTATGGTGCGGTACTACATGTCCTGTACTGCTCTTACATGTATTAGTGAGATGCATGCAGTGATTGGTGGTCTATAGCCCCTCTCTACAGTACAGTGCGGTACTACATGTCCTGTACTGCTCTTACATGTGTAAGGATAAGAGGCTCCTTTGGGCACCAGGTGACACCCCATTTTCTTTTTTCTGGTACATTGTGTATAAAGTCGTGGATCCTAAAAGCTCCTCTACTCATCATTTAAAGTGATTTCCAGCTTCCAGCAGCTCTCTCTGATGTTGTATGGAAGGCCACTCTTTGTCTGGATCAGTATCTGCTTCATTTTCTTTCATTTTGCTCTTGCATTATGTTGGGGACATTCTGAGGTTGGGGAAGCAATTACCAGGTTTGTATGTTGAGGGATCAATGTGTACGATATCTCACGATTAAAACAATGTTTGCATTTTCACATGTTATGATATCACTGTGTGCATTTTCTTACAATTGTAACATTACTGTGTGTATTATCCCTGTACCATCATATCAAGGTATGCACTATCTCTACTGTAATATCACTGTAATCATGTTTTAATCCTCAGATTTCCATAGTCTCTGTACTGTCATATCACTATATAACTAATATTACACTACTGTGTGCATTGTCTCTGTTCTGTCATATCACTATATAACTAATGTTACATTACTGTGTGCATTATTATTGTACTGTCAGATCACTGTACACACTATATAACTAATGTTACATTACTGCATAGTTGCCAACTTTGAAAAAAGAAAAAAGTAGGAGATATCATGGGGGGGCCGCTAGCGCCCGCGGGAAAAATTTTCATACCCCGCCCCCAAATTTTTTGGTTGCCCCCGCCCCCTTAAAAAGCCACACCTACTCCACCTACTCTAACGGGTTTGGAAGAAAGCCCGGAAGTGCCCCTTTTACCAGGGGATACCCCCCCAAAACCAGTAGTGCCCCTACAGGCATAGATGCCCTCTCTGTACCGTAAGCCAAATTTTTAGCCAGGTAGATCCCCCCCTTTGTTAGCCAGGGATGCCCCCCATTGTTTCCATAGTTCCCCCCCTTTTTTGCCAGGATGCCCCCATTGTTTTTCCCGGAGTGCCCCCTTTTGTTTGGGCCCGGTAATCCCCCCCTTCTTTCCAGGTATCCCCCTCTGTTTCCGGGAAAGCCCCCATTGTTTCCATTTGATGCCCCCATTGGGTTGC
>JAODAL010035364.1:0-43040 GCA_025379985.1 Phyllomedusa bahiana | reverse complement strand
AGCGACCGCCAATTAACCAATCATGTGATGATAGAATAGTCATGTGATTAAAAAGTTCTATTGGAATGTAATTTACTGTGATTAAACTTCAGATTACATGTCCGAAACAGAAGGTGTCGGTCGTGTTTCTCGAGCTCTGGCTGCCGGCAGCAATAATAATAATATAATTCGGAGGAGGCATTTAATTGGATAAGGAGTGGAACAAAGATAGATTCCACACCTTATTTAATCATCTTGACAATCCTAGTGAGTATACTATCGAAGTCTTTACAAAGACAAGCTGTTAACCTTCTTTCAATTACAATTGTGACAGCTCTGTACCATGTTTATGGTATTCTCCTCTTCCTCCTGTCACTTGTTGCTAAGAGAATCTCCTAGGAATAGCACCCTGGGGATTCCCTCTGTTAAAGACCACTCTGGTGTTAAAGGTGTAAAAAGCTGAAACTTGAAAATATTTTTTTGTTTCAATCATTTTAAGTTTTTCCTTGTTTATCCTTTTTTCTTTTTAAACAATCTTTATTGAAAGTGAAAAGCCATGTTAACATCATGAAACAGTTACAATGTGGTCACAGAAGCTCATAAAATGAATTATAAATCCTAGAGGAGGAACAGTGTATGTTTCAAGCTCCCATTCAAAGTCCCAGAAACAAGAGACCAGGAAATTCATGCAAAGAAATACAGATATATTTTCAAAATTACCAGGATGTACTGATGTTTATAAGACATGATATTGTAAGAGAACTGGGGTAAAGGTCCATTAAAAAAATTACTGGGTCGCAGAAGCACATAGACAGGCCATATCCGAGGACGTCAGGAAAATGTTAAACCTCGGGGTAAATGAGGAGTCCAAAAGCGAATGATCAAGCCCTATCGTGCTGATACCAAAACCATTGGTAATGACTTCTGGAAACTAAATGAGGTATCATAATTTGATGCTTAACTGATGCCTAGGGTAGATGAATTAATTGAGCAACTTGGCTATGCCAGGTACTTCTCTACCCTGGATCTAACTAACGGTTACTGGCAGGTTCCCTTCACAGATTGGGCCAAATAAAAGACGGCTTTTGCTACACCAGACCGACTGTTCCAGTACTTCTGTTTACCTTTCGGATTGCATGGGGCTCCAGCAACCTTTCAAAGAT
Organism: Phyllomedusa bahiana; assembly: GCA_025379985.1. Taxonomy (NCBI): domain Eukaryota; kingdom Metazoa; phylum Chordata; class Amphibia; order Anura; family Hylidae; genus Phyllomedusa; species Phyllomedusa bahiana. The sequence continues at coordinate 41,898 of JAODAL010035364.1, read as the reverse complement.
TGATGTCTGTCATCCTAAAACCCCATTGTCAGTATGCTTCTGCATATTTGGATGAAATCATCATCTTTAGTGAAGACTGGGCCAGCCACTTACCTAAGTTATAGACAATGATTAGTTCGCTTAGAAAAGTGGCCCTAACCGCAAACCCCAAAAAATGCGTAGGGCTTGAGGAAACCCGGTACCAGGGGTACATAATAGATAGGAGTGTTATAAAACCACAGGTTAATAAGATTGAGGCTATACAGAATTGGCCACTAGTGATGAGCGATTGTGTTAACTATCGTTATCGAGTCGATAGTCGATATCGGCAATTATCATGATGATAGTCGATAACAGATTATCACCGATGACCATTAAAGTCTATGGGGGAGGAACAACACCTTCATTCTTACACCCAAACAGGGGTGGAGAAGCTGGAATTAAAATCCACAACAGTAAACTGGATACGTGCTACATCTTAGGGAAGACAATTAGGGAACAAGAGTTACTGAAAAAAAGTCACAGACTATTCACTATCCCTGTCCTATACCACAGCATGACCCTTAAACCTACATGACCAACAAATTAAAAAGTGCTAGAAGGCAGTATTATTTGAACCATCATTTTAGTTGAACTGGACATTGACTATCTCTGTCCTGGAACGCAGCATGACCCTTAAACCTGTCTGACCCACAGATTAAAAAGTGACGGTGAAAGGAGTCTTTCAACCACCATTTTAGTCGAACAGGACATTGACCATCCCTGTCCTGGACCGCAGCATGACCGTTAAACCTGTCTGACCCACAGATTAAATAGTGCCGGAAAAAGGAGTCTTTGAACCACCATTTTAGTTGAACTGGACATTGACTATACCTGTCCTGTATCGCAGCATGACCTTCAAACCTGCATGACCCACAGATAAAAAAGTGCCGGAAAAAGGAGTCTTTGAACCACCATTTTAGTTGAACTGGACATTGACTATACCTGTCCTGAACAGCAACATGACCCCAAAACCTGTCTGACCCACAGATTAAAAAGTGCCGGAAGAAAGTAGTTTTTGAACCACCATTTTAGTTGAACTGGACATTGACTATGCCTATCCTGGACCACAGCATGACCCCAAAACTCGCTTGACCCACAGATTAAAAAGTGCCAGAAGAAAGTAGTCTTTGAACCACCATTTTAGTTGAACTGGACATTGACTATAGCTGTCCTGTACCACAGCATGACCCCCAAACCCTCATGCCCCACAGATTAAAAAGTGGCAGAAGAAAGTAGCCTTTGAACCACCATTTTAGTTGAACTGGACATTGACTATACCTGTCCTGTACCACAGCACGACCCCCAAACCCGCATGACCCACATATTTAAAAGTGCCAGAAGAAAGTAGTCTTTGAACCACCATTTTAGTTGAACTGCACATTGACTATACCTGTCCTGTATCGCAGCATGACCCGGAAACCTGCATGACACACAGATTAAAAAGTGCCAGAAAAAGGAGTCTCTGAACCACAATTTTAGTTGAACTGGACATTGACTATACCTGTCCTGTATCACAGCATGAACCTTAAACCTGTCTGATCCACAGATTAAAAAGTGCTGGAAAAAGGAGTCTTTGGATCACCATTTTAGTTGAACTGGACATTGACTATACCTGTCCTGTACCACAGCATGCCCCTAAAAACCTGCATAACCCACAGATTAAAAAGTGATGGAAAAGGAGTCTTTGAACCCCCATTTTAGTTGAACTGGCATTGACTATAATGTCCTGTATCGCGCATGACCCTTTAAAAACCTGTCTGATCCACAGATTAAAAAAGTGATGGAAAAAGGAGTCTTTGGATCACCTTTTAGTTGAACTGGACATTGACTATACCTGTCCGTTCCACAGCATGACCCTAAAACCCTGCAAAACCCCAAAGATTAAAAAGTGATGGAAAAGGAGTCTTTGAACCACCATTTAGTTGAACTGGACTTTGACTATACCTGTCCTGTACCACAGCAGGGACCCAAAACACGCTTGACCCACAGATTAAAAAGTCCCGGAAAAGGGAGTCTTTGGTATCACATTTTAGTTGAACTGGAATTGACTATAACCCTGCCCCTTTACCACAGCATGACCTAAAACCTGAATAACCCACAGATTAAAAAGTGATGGAAAAAGGAGTCTTTGAACCACCATTTTAGTTGAACTGGACATTGACTATACCTGTCATGTACCACAGCATGACCCCTAAACCTGGCACTATGCTATTTTGTACAGTGACGGTCATTTAGTATACAGTATTTTTTTGTAACTGACATTCGTTTACAGAATTTATTTAGAGATTTTTTATTTATAGTTTTACATTATTATCATTTTGCTTTTTTTCAAGTGTGATAACATACAACATACACCCCTCCTTGCAGTTTAAAAGGTATTTTTTACGTGTAGATGTGGTAATTCGTTCGCACACCCATAAGAAATAAAAAATGTCCTAATCATCCCCAAACACTTCTTAGTTGAAAAGACATTTGCCCTCCTGGCTTCTGAGGAATGATTCAGCCAATTAATTCATTGGTTTTAAATTTTTTCCCTCCAAATCCTTCTTCAGTGATTAGGGACAGACTCCCTGGAGATCAAATGATGTGACCCTATAGTGACTCCAGTCCAGAAAATTTTAAGCCTCAAATTGTGCAATTTGTGTCCAGCACTGGAGCCCTTTTTGACACTACTTAACCTCACAGAAATCACCTTTTTCACAATCTTATTTTTTAGAGAAATTTAAAGCTCTCCTGATTGCCCCTAACGGTGATAGCCAGTGCTGCTGTCAGTCATCTGTTAACACGAAGGTTAAAACTCCCAGGGCCAAACTTAATTTGGGTGCGGTGAGAGCCCAGGCTAGAGTCCGTCATCTATTAACACGCAGGTTCAGGTAGCAGGGCCGGAGTCACAGTTTGTGCGGTGAGAGCCCAGGCTGGCCTCCGTGATCTATTAACACAGTAAAAATGCCCTTAAGACGCAGCAACAAAAACAGTCGTGCTGAAGCGGAAGTGTGAGCTAAGACCTCCGGCCTTCCTCAGTACACAGTCAAGACCTAGGTAGTGCTTGAGAAATTTCTGCCTCTACGAGAGTTCTTGCCCCTCCCGTATGAGCGTGGACCAATTGAGCTTCATTTGGAAATGCTGGTGGTTGGCGCTCCTGTTCCACCCAGGTACCCTTTTTCTTCGCTTTTTTTTTCTCGTTTTACTCAACGTGCTGGAGGAAATTGTCTCTGTTCTTTGTTCTCTGTCCATGCTCCATACGCCATGTCCTCTGAACAACCTACATCTGTTCAAGTCTTCTTGTACCTCCCTTGTACAATTCAGAAGAATATTTGTATCAGCTATTTTGTACATGCAAGCTTTTTAGTAGTTTAATTCTAGAAAACTTTTTTAAATTGTATTAAATGGGTTGTCTTACTACAGGGATTGCTAGCTATGTTAAAGATCTTGCAAAAACAAGTCAATTTGCAATATGTGTCCATTAACAGGGACCTACCTATTCCTGTTTTTGACAGCACCATGCCCCATAAATTCAAAACATGACCCTTATAATAGGACCTGTAGTATAGCTGTATTTCACAGCAACATGACCCCATAAATTCAAAACATGACCCTTTAGCCACTGTTGACTATTGTGAAAAGCAAATGTCTGTTAGAAACCACATTTTTTATAATAGGACCTGTAGTATAGCTGTATTTTACATAAACAAAAAATTATAAAAATGACTTCACAGCCAATGTTAAAAATTGTGAGGGAGAAATGCCAATTAGAAGCCACATTTCTGTTCCAAAGGACCTTGATTATATCTGTATCTCACAGCACCATGAACCCAAAACCATTGACATTGCAAAAAAATTTAATGGTGTAGCGAGTAAATGGAATACGGTTTTTCCATGAAACCGTGTAAAATTAGTGTCTTTTACAGTCTCCTCACCGCAAAACCAGCAAAATTACCTTTTGGGAACTGAGAATAAAGATTGCAGTAAGAAATTATCATTTTGAAATTTTTTTTTTCAAGAGGACCATTCCTCTTTTGACAGAGGAATGTGAAGTAGACCGGCAACTAATCGGTGACCTGGGCCCAATTGGGGCTAAAAACACATCAGAGATCAGCCTGATTAAATCTTGATAAAGTCCAAACGATCCACATTTTCAGTGGAATGGCGGTTGGGTTTGTCTGTAATGACTCCTCCAGCTGTGCTGAAGGTACGCTCAGATATGACACTGGCTGCTGGGCAGGACAACACCTCTATGGCGTGGCGAGCGAGCTCGGGCCATTCATCCATTTTGGATACCCAGAAGTCTATTGGGTCCAGAACATATCCAAAAACATCGGTATTGAGACGCAGATAGTCGTGCACCATGATCTTAAGCCGGTCTCTGTGTGTTGTATGTGTGCCCTGCAATACATGCATTGGTGAGGTGGTAAATAAGGATTGCCAGAGGTCACCCATTAGGCTTCTGCCACAATGCCTGCTGCTGCTGCGGCCACTTGGCACTCTACTGTTGTCACGTTGCTGACGTTGTTCCACCGTGACATTTGAAGAGCGTGAAGCAAATGTCTCCAGTTGATCAATCAGCACGGTCTCCAATTCCTGCATTTTACCCTCTATTTGGGTGGGTGGAAGAAAAGTGCTGAGTTTTTCTTTGTACCGGGGATCGAGGAGGGTGGCCACCCAGTTACTTATTCATTTTGATGGCCTTAATGCGAGGATCATGTTGGAGGAAATGGAGTATCAAAGCACTCATGTGAGAGATGGAGCCTTAATTTCCCAAGACTTTGGTCGAGGGGCACTAGCAAACTGATGTTCCTCATCTTCCTCCTCTGCCTCAAATTTGTGCCAACCTCTTTCGAAGGAAGGGACATCGGTAACATCGGTGTCCAGGAATACCTCATCCTCCTCCTCCGCTTCCTCCGCCTCAGCTTCAACACAGCCTAATGAACCACTGCCTAATGAAGACCGATAAAATTGTGAAACTGTCGGGCCTTCTGGATTCGATGGAGAGAAAGGCTCTGTGTCCGCATCTGTGTCCGTCTCCTCCTCCGTCGCTGGTGGGACCTGCTGTTTCAGAGTGTCCAACGATTGTTCAAGAACTAAGATCACCACAATGCTCATGCTGACAAGGGCATTGTCCGCAGTGACCATTTTGGTGGCTTCTTCCAAACTGGCAAGGATGGTGCAGAGCTCTTTCACCTGACTCCACTCTCGGTGGCTCAACACCCCGAGGTCTGCACCGCTGCTTGTCAGGCCATGTGTCACTTTGTACTGCGTTATGGCATTGCGCTGCTCCCACAATCGCTGGAGCATGTGGAGGGTGTAATTCCAGCATGTTGCCACGTCAACAATGAGACGATTGATGGGGAGGCCGAGCTGACTCTGCAACGCAGCCAGGCGTGACGAAGCAGGGTGCGAACGGCGGAAGTTTAAGCTCAGACCTCAAGCCTTCTTCAGCAGGCAGTCCTGACCTGGGTAGCACTTTAGAAATTTCTGGACGACGAGGTTCATGACGTGTGCCAGGCAAGGGAAGTGCTCCGGCCTACCGATCTTAAGGGCGGCCAGAGATTTCGACCGTTATCGCACACCACCTTGCCTGGCACAAGGTTCTTGTCACCCAGCCAGCACTCGGTCTCGTTGTGAAGAGCCGTCCACAGCTCCTGACCTGTGTATTGACGGTCTCCAAGACAGATTAATTTCAACACGGCTTGTTTTCTCTGGGCATGTGATGCTACCAGTGGACCTTGGGGGAAAGAACCCTGCACGATCCCTGCGGTTTTGAAGAGCGAGCACCGAGCCTGAGAGCCACCGTCACCACCAGAGACATCCACCCAGCTCACCCAGTGAGCTGTCACAGAGATATAGCGGCCTTGGCCGTGCTTACTAGTCCATGTATCGGTGGTCAGATGGACTTTGCCAGACACAGATGCAGACAACGCGCTTGAAATTTTAGATGACACGTGGCTGACCAAGGCAGGGACGGCTTTTCTGGAAAAGAAATGCCTGCTTGGTATCTGATATTTGGGGCAGGCAAGGGCCATGACGTGGTGGAACCCATCTGTGTCCACCAGATGGAAACTATATTTTTTGGAGACTATTTCACCAGATGGAAAGGCAATATTTCCAAGGCCAAAAGCCTGGCAATGCCAACATTCAGGCTTTTGGCTTTGGGATGGTTTGGGTTAAAGTTTTCCTTCTGCTCCCAAACCTGGTAGACAGAAGGCTGGCTGCTAGACTGGCCGCTGTATGGCGTGCAGGTCAAACTGGTGGAAGGAGAAGGGGTAGGATGGGTCTCCGGCGGTGGTGGGGGTTCTCGGGCGACGGAGGAGGCTGAAGCGGAGGCTGATCCTTGATCATGACGCTGAGAGACATGGGCAGCTGAGGAATGCTTGGTCTTGGAAGTGACGGAGGAATAGGAGGCGGAGACAGAGGGTATGACTTTGGATGGAAGCCCTGGATCGGTGTGGCCAAGTGTTCCCTCGATTTCGACTCATGCATTCGTGCATGTGACTAGACATGTTGGTGGTGGTTAAACACCTAAGATTCTTCCATCTACTGATGCGTTTACGGCAAAGGTGGCATATGACATGGCTGGGTGAATCAGAGGCTTGATTGAAAAAGGCCCAGGCTTGAGAGGTCCTGGATCTTTTCGGCGGCGATAAGCAAGGAGCGGTGTTTCCGCTGATCATGGCTAGCGGAATAATCTCAGCGGAATTGTGCGACCGCCCTCTCCCTTTTTGAGGCGGGACCATACTGACACTAACCCCGTGTCTTCCTCCTTGTCCAGTGATGTAGCGCTCGCAAGCAACTTCTGCTGAAAAGACCACGTTGGATCCGCAATGTCGTCATCATCATCATCATCAACACAGGTGACTTCGTCGTCCTGACATTCTGCATCCAGGAGCTGCGGGCTACAAGCAAGAGGGACTGCAAGGCGTTGCCGACTGCCCGGGATTTTTGCTGATTGACCGGGTTCCTTCTCCTCCTCTGATGGCATCAGGGATTGGGCATCAGAGCACACAAAATCATCCTCTTTGGCCTCTTGATCTTTTGAAATGACTTCTGACCCCAACCACATTTTGTCATCAAAGAGGTCTTCAGAAAATGGATTATCCACAGTGGTGGGTACATGAGTTGACATTTGGGCTGCCTTCGCTTCATGTTGGACGTATGCTGACGATGATGATGACGACATTTATGGCCGTGACTGGGTGGACGAGGAGGTAAGACTGCTTGATGCAGGTTGCATTAACCACTGAAGAACAGATTGGCGACGCTGTTCGTTACTGAGATTCACAGGGCACCAACCAATCAATGACAGGCCTGATGGTCCTGCAACCGACTATCCGCTGGATTGTGTGTTGTCGCCAGCACTGGAAAGAGCACCTTCTCTCATACCTCTACCTCCATGTCCTACACCCCTCTTTGCTCGCTTGCCACCTGCAGTTCGTTCCATGTTCAGAAAGATAAAAATTTAAAAAATATGAAGAGTTTTTGACAGTCTTTTTATTGAAAGACAGCAAATCACAGCTATTCTTAAATCCCTCTAATTTCCAAAGCCAACTAGGATTAGAGAAACAGAAATTTTTTCTATCAAATATCTATGAATGCGGTTGGTGGAAGAACCCTAACACAAAATCAACAGTGTTCTTCCTTCAGGGCCCCGAGATTTACAATGCCAGTAGGATAGCAATTGATAGTTTTCAACAAACTATTTGTACAAAAAGCACCGATTAGCGCCAAACTGAAACGCACTGAGAGAAATAGAAGTATTAAAAAGTTATATCGATTAATATGACGGCCTTCGCATCACTGACTACAGGTGCAATTTACTATCAAATATGTATATCACAATATGCGTACAACTGAGCTCTTTGCGCCAAACAGAAGTACGGACTGCAAAAAGAGTATTTAAATATTATATGGATTAATATGGCAGCCTTCGCACCACTGACTGCAGGCGTTTAAATTTTTATCAAATATGTATTAACACAAAATGCGTACAACTGAGCTCTTTGCGCCAAACAGAAGCACGGACTGCAATAAGAGTATTTAAAAATTATATGGATTAATATGGCAGCCTTCGCACCACTGACTACAGGCGTAATTTACTATCAAATATGTATAAAACAATATGCGTACAACTGAGCTCTTTGCGCCAAACAGATGCACGGACTGCAATAAGGTATTTTAAATTAATTATATGGATTAATATGGCAAGCCTTCGCACCACTGACTCCAGGTGTAATTTACTATCAAATATGTATAACACAATATGCGTATAACTGAGCTCTTTGCGCCAAACAGATGCACGGACTGCAATAAGAGTATTTAAAAGTTATAGGGATAAATTATACCAGTTTTTGGGAACACTGACATGCAAATGTTGCAAATTTGAACTGAAAAAACAAGGGGCATTTTCAACTGCTATCAGAGGTCTGCTGGCCAAAAAAGTGGTAGAAAATAATTATTTTTTAATTGAAGATCACAGAACACACTGAGCTGCAAAATATCTTCCTTTCAAATGTCTCTCCTCCTGCCGCCCCCTCCCCATGCAGCAACCCCCCCAAACTCCTCCCACCCCCCGCGGCTGGACACACCAGTAGTTATCCTTAAAACTTTCTCTAACTAAATAAGAAGTGTGAAATTCTCTAATCTAACTCTATTCTAAGCTGTAGGTGGATGGTTAGTTGTATTAGAAGAGACTATCTATCAGAGCTGTTACAACAGCTATTGGTTTAAATGCAGAGTGACACGTCCTGCTGTGAAGTGTGATAGAGAATGAGCTCAAACAGGAAATGCAGCTGAAGTAGAGGGAGAGGAGCATCCCGTCATATATCTAAGCAGGAAGCTCACACCAGCAGAGAAAAATTACAGTTTAGTTGAGTGGGAGTGTTTGGACATGAAATTGGCTCTTGAAGCTTTAAGTTAATTACTGATCATTCTCTGCTGACATGGATGTCTTAGGCAAAGGAAAGGAACGCAAGAGTCACAACGTTGTTCCTTACTGTGCAACATTTTAAGCTTACAGTAGAACACAGAGTCAGTAAGCTTCAGGGTAATGCTGATGCTCATTCCAGAAGGCACTGTATGGTGGATAAAATTGTCCAACTCCACAGTTTCAAACAGAGGGGGAGGGTTTGTGAGACTGTGACAGCCAGAGTGGTTAAGGGAAATTATATTTCCCAGAGAATACTCTCCTCTGCGGTTTTGGGGAGTGTGTGGGCACAGCGTGTCACCAAGAGGCCTGGGCTCAGTGAAGGAAAGCAGACAGTTTTATGTATCATTAATGCTATAGTATGGACACATCTTAGTTTTAGTATAGCGGCCCCCATCCGCTTAGTCTGGGTCGGCATTTCCAGGAGTGGCCAAAGTGATGGGTGGGTGGCCACTCCCACGTACTAAATGAGGCTTGTTTCTGGCCCCATAAAGCCTGGGCTTGCAGGCCTTTGTTTTGTGATGGTGTCATACTCAGGCTAAAGACATACTTTCTGTGAGAAATTAACCATAGTGATGGCTAATACTGTGTTTAGTCAGTGCTCAGCCAAGCAGGTGTTTATTTCTGATTAGCCTGAAGTATAGGTTAATTTCGTCTAATGTTGCAATTTATTCAATAAACCGAGGCAAAGCCTGGAATTTGGACTTTTACCTGTGTCACCTGTCTGTCGAAGCCCTAATTGCCTACCTGATGCTAACCTCCACAATATATATATATATATATATATTATGTATTATATATATATATATATATGTATACATGTATGTATACATATATTGAGATGTTGATAAATTTAGGCCGGGGTTGAAGGGGATGTAATATGTAGTTTTTTCTACAACTACCTTGAGAAGTTCTACGACTTCATGATATCCCTGGTGGCCTTTGACTGATTGTTGGAAATCCTTTCAAGTCATCTCCAGCGTCAGGACACCAACATGAGGACATCCATCACTCCCACGGAACGACTGCTGATCACGTTGTGTTGTGGAGTTCCTCAGCTCTTTTCACATAAGCCTTTGCTTTATGCAAAACAGTCAGTGAGGTCTGATAGGCGAGTAAATCCTCACACCAACCAATTTATTGGTGGCTCTCCTCAAGGAGAGATCTTTCCCCCTTCTAAGCCACTTTCGCTTCTCACCCAGCCAAACCAGTAAGTTCTACGTTGTACTGACAAGGGGCAAAAACCTCAAAACAGCTGTCTGTATCTGAACTTAACTGGTTTGGCTCAAGTCCTTTTCACTTTGCAAAGCTCCTGGGAGCTACATTGTGAATTGAAGATAACTACATCCAATAGAGTGCGCTGTGGAGTTCCTCAGCTCTTTTCCCTTAAGCCTTTGCTTTATGCAAAACAGTCAGTGAGGTCTGATAAGCTAGTAAATCCTCATACCAACCGATTTATTGGTGGCTCTCCTCAAGGAGAGATCTTTCCCCCTTCTAGATCACGTTGCGGTAAGTTTGGAATTTTAAAAATATTTTATTCTTATTGTTTCACTTCAATCAGTTATCTGATTCTAGCCAAACAAAGAAACCAAGAAAGTTCTAACCCTTGGCAGTCTCCTTTAACTTGTCATGCTTTGGATTGCAAGTAAGGAAACTGTTTGAGTGAAGAACATTCTTAGTTGTCCATAGCAACCAAACAGAGCTGCACTTTCATTTCTTTGCAGCAATATGTGCAATGAAAGTGTAGCTCTGTTCGGTTCCTTTGGGCAACTAAGAATGTTCTTCACCTAGACAGTTTCCTTCATTGAGATGCTTTGGAGAAAACTAGCTTTTAAATTGTCACAATTTTTTTTCCAGATTTCTGGCAACAGGGGAGAGCTATGCATCGCTGCACCTCCATTTCCAGACTGTAAATCTACCATCTTCGGAATTGTGAGATGCACGTGCCACTTGATCTGGCAGCACTTGCAGCCCATCTCAATGCTGAGCCCGACCCAGGAGATTTGGTTGCAGGTAGTAGCAGGCTTTCAATCTGCGGCCAATTTCTCCAATTGGATAGGCGCTGTCAACGCAAAGCACATACGTGTGCCGCAACCACCGCGATCAGGATCTATGTTCTTTAATGCCTTGAGCAGCAGTCCTTCCAATGAGAGTGATGGATCTCCTCCAGTCAAATAACGTATGCTAATTAAATTAATTGTTAAATAATTGTTAAAAAAGAAATAATTTTTTATCAATTTAAAAGTGGGGTTGTGTCTTGTTTTTGTTAACTTATTTGTTTCCATGTTCAAAAATAATTAAATCAAATGATTTTTTCAAACATAGCTGTTGCTAGGGGTTGGAGACTCTTACTTGCCTGTAGCAATCAAATAGAGCTGCACTTTCTTTGCACATAGTGCTGCTAAAAAATGTAAGTGCAGCTCTGTTTGGGTGTTGCAAGCAACTAAGAATGTTCTTCACTTAGACAGTTTCCTTACATGACATGATTTGGACTGCAAGTAAGGAATCTGTCTAAGTGAAGAACATTCCTAGTTGCTAGTAACAACCGAACAGAGCTGCACTTGCATTTTTTAGCAGCACTATGTGCAATGAAAGTGCAGTTGAATTTGGTTGCTACAGGCAACTGGGTATGTTCTTCACTTAGACAGTTTCCTTCCTTGCAGTCCAAATCATGTCATGTAAGGTAGTTTCCTTACATAACATGGTTTGGACTGCAAGTAAAGAACATACCTAGTTGCCTGTAGCAATATAGTGCTGCTAAAAAATGCAAGTGCAGCTCTGTTTGGTTGTTACAAGCAACTAGGAATGTTCTTCACTTAGACAGTTTCCTTACCTGCAGGCAAAAGCATCTCATGTAAGGAAACTGTCTAAGTGAAGAACATTCTTAGTTGCCCATAGCAACTAAACAGAGCTGCACCATATTTGTGCAGCACTATGTGCAATGAAAGTGCAGCTCAATATGGTTGCTATGGGCAACTAGAAATGTTCTTCACTTTGACAGTTTCCATACATGAGATGCTTTGGACTGCAAGTAAGGAAACTGTCCAAGTGAAGAACATAATTAGTTGCCCGTAGCAATCGAACAGAACTGCACTTTAATTTTTATGTAGCATTGTGTTTAATCAGAGTGTAGCTCTGTTTGATTGCTGCAGGCAATTAGGAATGTTCTTCACTTAGACAGTTTCGTTACTTGCAGTCCAAAGCATCTCATGTAAGGAAACTAGAATAAACTAGACTAAGGCCCGGTTCACACGACTGATTCAAGCCGTAATTGCGGGACGGATTTCGCCCGCAATTACGGCTTGAGTAAGGGGTGGGGGTGGGCCCGGCGGCCCCATAGACTTTCATTATTATGAGAACTGTGGATTACCGTAATGGCTGGGACAGATTCCAGCCGTATTAGAGCGCAATACAGCGCGCAATTCGGCTGAAGTCCGTCCCTGCAATAAGCCGTGTGAACGGCCCTTAAACCTAGACAGTTTCCTTACATGAGATGCTTTGGACTGCAAATAAGGAAACTGTCCGAATGAAGAACATTCTTAGTTTGCTAAACAGAACTGCACTTTAATTTTTATGTAGCACTATGTTCAATCAAAGTGCAGTTCTGTTTGGTTGCTATTGGGCAACTAAGAATGTTCTTCAAATAGACATTTTCATTACTTGCAGTTCAATGCACCTCAAGTAAGGAGCATATATATGTGTAGGAAAATCTTAGTTGCCAATAGAAATTGAATAGAGCCTGACAAAAAATTAAAAAGAGGAGCTCTGTTTTTTTTACTCATGGCATCTATGAAAGTTTTTAAAAATTACATATTTAAATAAAAAACATTGTAAAATAACAAAAGAAACATGAGACAAAATAAATTTTAAATCAAAATGTAATTTTTACTTTTCCCCTTTTTAACAATAATAAAAAGCCCTCCCACCAAACCCAGTCACCCCAACCTCCCACCACTTCCACGCTAATTAGATTAAACCCACCCATATAAATAACTATTTACAAATTACTTTTTTTGTTTGTTATGAAAAGGCAAAACATTCTACCGCATTTTGTACTGCACACAACAAAAATATTTTTTTTAAAAATTGTCATAAAAAATTTGGCCGGGGACTTATCTTGGAAGGGGTCAGTGATTGGGGAGGGAGAAGATTCTAAGTGAGTAAGGTAACTAGTGGGGTAGGTAGGAGGGGCTGGTGGCGGGTTGGTGTGTGAGGGATGGGTTGGTGGTGGGTAGGTGTGAATGGGATGGGCCAGTGGTGGATAGGTGTGGGTGGGATGGACCGGTGGCAAGTAAGTGTGGGTGCAATGGACCGGTGGCAGGTAGGTGTGGGTGGGCCGGGCGGGTAGGTGTGGGTGGCAGATGGTGGGGGGTGCGCAGGGTACTGTTGTGTGGCAGTACGAAATGCAGTGGGGGGTTTCTTACATGGGTGAAGGGGGTTTCTTACATGGGTGCTAGTCCAGTGCATCACCGGAGACATTGGATTTGGTCTCCGATCTCGGGCAAGGGGACGGCTTGACTATAGACTGCCACTGCGGTGTGAATCAACGAACATAGGTTTTCCTGGACTTGGGTTTACAGATGGCAGCAGAGCCACAACGCCGTATTATGGTGGAAGTTGGGCGGGAAGGGAGCTGAGGTAGGGATGGGGTCCAGATGGGAGGCATCAGCTGGTACAACAGTAGGTGATGTAGTACCTGTGGATGCTGCTGCCCCTTGGGATCATTCATCAGAATATGGATGGAGACCCACCCTCATAGCTCCGGCCAGATGTTCCACCTCCCTCTCGACTTTATCCGGGCTTGGTCTCTCCCCCAGCTGGTGTTCCTCAGGCTGTCGAGAGGACTCCGCCAGCTGGTTTTGTTTCCAGATGTCCTGTTGGAGGAAAAAAAAATATATATATATATATATATATATATTTATATATATATATAGATATATATATATATATATATTATATACAGTCATATGAAAAAGTTTGGGCACCCCTATCAATCTTAATCATTTTTAGTTCTAAATATTTGGGTGTTTGCAACAGCCATTTCAATTTGATATATCTAATTAACTGATGGAACAGTAATATTTCAGGATTGAAATGAGGTTTATTGTACTAACACAAAATGTGCAATATGCATTAAACCAAAATTTACCGATGCAAAAGTATGGGCACCCCAGCAGAAAAGTGACATTAATATTTAGTAGATCCTCCTTTTGCAAAAATAACATCCTCTAGTCGCTTCCTGTAGCTTTTAATCAGTTCCTGGATCCTGGATGAAGGTATTTTTGACCATTCCTCTTTACAAAACAATTCAAGTTCAGTTAAGTTTGATGGTCGCCGAGCATGGACAGCCCGCTTCAAAGTATCCCACAGATGTTCAATGATATTCAGGTCTGGGGACTGGGATGGCCATTCCAGAACATTGCAATTGTTCCTCTGCATGAATGCCTGAGTAGATTTGGAGCTGTGTTTGGGATCATTGTCTTGCTGAAATATCCATCCCCGGCGTAACTTCAAATTCATCACTGATTCTTGAACATTATTCTGAAGAATCTGCTGATACTGAGTTGAATCCATGCGACCCTCAACTTTAACAAGATTCCCGGTGCCGGCATTGGCCACACAGCCCCAAAGCATGATGGAACCTTTTACAGTGGGTAGCAAGTGTTTTTCTTGGAATGCTGTGTTTTTGGGACGCCATGCATAACGCCTTTTTGTATGACCAAACAACTCAATCTTTGTTTCATCAGTCCACAGGAGCTTCTTCCAAAATGAAGCTGGCTTGTCCAAATGTGCTTTTGCATACCTCAGGCGACTCTGTTTGTGGCGTGCTTTAAGAAACGTCTTCTTTCGCATCACTTTCCCATACAGCTTCTCCTTGTGCAAAGTGTGCTGTATTGTTGACCGATGCACAGTGACACCATCTGCAGCAAGATGATGCTGCAGCTCTTTGGAGGTGGTCTGTGGATTGTCCTTGACTGTTCTCACCATTCTTGTTCTCTGCCTTTCTGATATTTTTCTTGGCCTGCCACTTCTGGGCTTAAAAAGAACTGTCCCTGTGGTCTTCCATTTCCTTACTATGTTCCTCACAGTGGAAACTGACAGGTTAAATCTCTGAGACAACTTTTTGTATCCTTCCCCTGAACAACTATGTTGAACAATCTTTGTTTTTAGATCATTTGAGTTGTTTTGAGGAGCCCATGATGCCACTCTTCACAGGAGATTCAAATAGGAGGACAACTTGCAATTGGCCACCTTAAATACCTTTTCTCATCATTGGATACACCTGGCTATGTAGTTCAAAGCTCAGTGAGGTTACAAAACCAATGTTGTGCTTCAGAAAGTCAGTAAAAAGTAGTTAGGAGTATTCAAATCAATAAAATGATAAGGGTCCCCAAATTATTGCCCCAGTAAAAATTTGGTTTTAAAATGCATTTGACATTTTGTGTAGTACAAAAAAAACCTCTTTTTAACCCGGGAAAATATTATGTAAAAAGGGGAAAAAAGAAAAAATATTGTTAGGATTCTTAAAAATTATTTAAAAGATAACAAAAATGTAGTAAATTATTTAAAAAAAGGGTAAATAAGTTTAGACAAACTAAACAATAGCATTTGCACATGGTTCCCCATGCAAGGATAGCAGATGCCACCCTGTGTATAGTGCATGCCCCAGTGCATGGCTGCAAGAGGGCCCTCAGCAGTCGGTGGGGGACTGTGCACAAGGTTTTGCATTTGCAGCACATGAAACATCTGCCATGTGCTTTGCAAAAAAAAAAAAAAAAATAAGGCAGTACATACTCTACACTTGCACAAAATAAAAAAACATTCCCATACATTATACATAGACTACACAAAATATTAAACTTACCCCAAAAAAAAAACCACCAAAAACATTATATATATATATATATATATATATTATATATTTATATTTTATATATATATTGTAAGATGGCAGCGGAAAGGTCTGCAATGGTGTATATATTCCGCCGGGTTTCTGCATGCACAATGAAAAAAAGGTGGCAAGTGAAAAAGGAGAAGAAATTTTGCTTTTGGTCCCGCCACTGGTAGGTGGCAGTTAAGTGTCCCCAAAGGGTAGGGCCCTTGGTAGGTGGGAGCCTTGTTTTTTTTTGTAACTGGATATGTATTGCACATGTTTAACAGTAATATAGCGTTGGAAAAAGCTTACTGGGGGGTCTTACGGGAGCAGTCTAATGTTGGGGGGTGACTGCTCCCCCAGGTTCCAGTAAAAGTTTGGCTCCCCTTATATAAGCAGCTAGTCGTGCCTGTGGGTGTTACCCAAGGAAAGAGTTTTGACCTGAGAGATTGCGGATGGAGAGAGGCAAGATCTACCATACAGCCAGGGCTGGGTTTAAGGTGTAGTGGAATAACTACCTTTGTACTACCCAGTGTCAGACGAGCAGGAGTTAATTTAATTTTTTTTGGGTTTTTACTTTTTTCACCTGTTGCCACTGTCTTGTTTGGCACGTGTGCCCAATAAATACGAGCAACCGTATTTGGCTATAAATTGTCTGGTCTCTGTAAAGCTGGACTTTTGCTACAATCCTAGGGGGTTTGCGGCTCACATATGGTGGAGGTATGCGAAGGGCATTTTAAAAAGGGACAGCGAGTAAGTGTGGGCCCCAGCCCGGGGTAAAAGCTGAAAACTACGCACGGCAGGCTGCTAAAAGGAGGAATGATCAAGCGTTGGTTAATCAACCTCAGACTCAACAAGCAGTTACTGCACAACAGGAGGCCATGAATATAAAAAACAGATGCCAAAGAAGCGGTCAAGCCCCAAAAGGGGAGCCCAATCGTTGCTGCAAGGTGCCCCGGCCCATGGCCCAAAAGACAGTATAAACCCAGGTCTGAAAGCCTTAACAGAGAGACCAGGGTCCCTGGGGGTTTGCAGCCGGCACCCTGTCAGTGGTGCAGAGGGCGTGAAAAAAAATGACTGCGGAGGACGATATTAAACCCTATTTGGTCATTTTGAAAGAACGCTGAGGGGGCACAGCGCCCCAGGACCAGTGGGTTTTTCGTGTTGGCACCCTTCCTGACAGGGGAAACCCAAAAAAAAAAACGTTTTTTGCCCTGCGAGTCCAGGATCCCCAGGGTGTAAAAAGGAAAAGGGAGGAAATCGGGCCGGCCTTCCCGTTACCTTGGCGGCCCGGGCACGGGAGTCTTCACGGGGAGTAAAATGCAAAGAAACCAGCGGGTCCCAAATGTACGACCTATACCACCTTCCAGAAGTGGCTGCAGCCAGAGGAGCTCACCCCGGGCCCAAAAGGGGAACGGGTCGTATCGACCAATTCGCCCCTGGTTTTCCCAGTGAGGATACAGGAGTTTTGGGTACTCCCCCCCCAAAAAAGTGTGGAAAACATAGTGCCCATAGGGAGAGTTTTATGCCCCCGAGGCTTCCTTCAGGACTTAAATACCCCTGGGAATCAGAAGGGGCCGGGATCGGTAAGGTTCCTGTTTTTGGGGGGGGGTAGATGTACCAAAGGGAGGGGGGCACGTTTCCAGAGCGCCCCGTAAACGGGTGCCAAGTCCCAAAAGGACGTAAGCGTTAGGCCCCGCACCCAGTTAGTGTGTGGCGTGCCATGGCTGGGAATTTGCTAAAAATTCCCCGGTGCAGTCTGGGGCCCATGGAGTGTGACTTCGGGAGACGAGGTTTTTTTGCAGGCCTGTTTGTGCTGCTCCGGGGGACAACATGAGCGACGGCAAGTTGCCCGGGTGGGATAGGAGGCCATTCTGTGATGGCCTTAATGGACTCTGGAAGTCTGGTTACATTAGTCTGTGCCAATTAGGGGGACTTGAGAAACTCCGCCCCGTTCCTAGGGGTGATTTGCATACGGGGGGACACTAAGGACTATTTACAGCAATGTCACGATGAGACCCCAGGGGGTGTGAGCCATGAAGTGGCTGGTAAAGGCTTAATGCCCATGTGTATGGGCCCGTGTTTTTCCCCTTTTTTGGAATGTATGGGAGAAAAAGCAGGCCAAGGTGTGTAAAAACGTATGTCTAAAGGGTGTAAACCCTGTAAATGCTGTGACGGGGGGTATAGAGGGCTATAGTTTCCCCTTAGTGGCCCTAGCTGGAGACTTGGAGGAAAACCCCCCTGAGGTTGGGGTTTTCCCCTTAAGGTCGCCAAAAGGTAACTTTGGGACGGAACAATTAGGGACCCAAAACCTAGCAAATGCCGGGAGGAGTTTTAAAGATCATAAAGGGGGTAGGGCAAGAACCTGACCAATTTGGGGTATCCACATTTCGCAGTAATAATAATCTCCTTTAAGGGTAAAGAAAACCCCCATTGAGGTTGTGGGAACAACTTGTAGTGCCACAGTCACTGTAGCATGGTCTTGGGTGGGTCATTCACTGGCTTGGGGGGCATTTTGGGGGGAAAGATCAAGGAGCGTTTGAGCGAAATTTTTATTGGCCCAGTATATATAAAGCTGTAGGGATTTTTGTCAGCCCTGTCCAGGTGTCAGGTTAATACCCTCGGCCAACCTCTGAAACCCCCCTAGTTCCGCCCCCGAAAATTAAAGTGCCATTTGAGGCATTGTATGGACCTTGTAGGGCCCTTCCTAAGTAAAATGGGGGGCCCCAGACTCTTGGTGGTGCTAGACTATGCCCCCGTTACCCGGAAAAAGCCACCCCCCATCAGAAACACCTCTTCTAAGGTGATTGCAAGGGAATGTTCCCACATTTTTCCCCCGGACGGGATCCAAAAAAATCCTCACTGACAGGGCCCCCTGTTTATGCCCCAAGATTAGAGGAGCTGTGTCGCCTTTTAAAAATATTAAAAACTGCGAACCCTCAGTTATCACCCCAGACTGATGGCCTGGTGGAGAGGTTTAAAGGACTTTTAAGGGGGGGCTAAAAAGGGTTGATAAAGGATGGGGAAAGACTGGGACCAGTTATTGGGCCCTACTTAATGTTTTCTTAAGGGGGTTGCGGTTTCCGCAGGTTTTACCATTCGAAATGTTATTTCAGTAGACATCCCCGGGGGCTATTAGATATAGCAAAGGAGACTGGGGAAAGAGCACACGCCTCCCCAGTGTCATCGGCATGTGGCTGAGATGCAAAATAGGATTGCTGCAGTAATGCCAATTGGAGAGAGAAATATGCAAAAGCGCAGGGGGCGCAAGCCCCAGTATATAATAGGTCTGCAAAGGTAAGGTCCTTTAGCCCGGGACCGTTTGTTGGGCTAGTTCCAACAGGAAAAAATAAATTCCCGGCAAAGTGGCAAGGTCCCTTTTGAGGTCCGAGAAAAATCAGCGTTTAAAAATATAAGTACATCAGCCCGGGAAACCGCTCCAAATTTATCATGTGAACTGCTCAAAAACCCCCGGGGAAAGGGCAGGGAAGCTCTCATTGGTGTAAGTAAGCTAGAGAGGTCGCTGTAAGGGTCTACCAGAAGTCCATATCTCCGCTATTTTCAGCAGTTCAAATACAAAGGTAAAGGGTTCTGGGGAAAAATACAGAGTGTTTTCCGATTTACCCGGTAGAACAGTTCTCAACTGGATAGTAAAGAGCCAGGGCCAAAAAGGGGAGGCTAAAGGGCCTATCGGGTTTCCCGAAGCCCAAGAAGGCCCCCTTTGGAGGAGGTACAAAAATCTGTCACTAGGGGTTATGAAAGGTCAAGGTGGGGGTCAAAACCCCATTAATCATTACAAACCCGACGGCGCATAAGATTTTTGCAATGCTTCAGGAAATTAATGAGATTTCAAATTTGAGATATCCATGCCAAAAGTGGATGAGTTATAGGAAAGATTAGGGCCCCCCGATTCATCACACCTTTTGGGCCTAATTAAGGGCTATTGGCGGTTCCACTTACCAAGCAAAAAGGGAGGGGAAAAAAGCCTTTTCCACACCCCAAAGGGCCCCTTTCCCAAAATGCGGCTCCCCTTTTGGGCCCCCCCGGTGCCCTGCCAGTTCCAGAGATTAATGGATTCTCTTTCAGCCCCACAGAAATTTTGCGGCCGCCCTTTTAGATGAGTGGTCATCTTTGCACAGACGGGAATCCATCTGGCGAAGGTCCAGGCGTCCTGGATCCCTTGGAGACGGGCTTGACGAAAACCCCAGGAGGCCGGTACCGGGGTCAATATTTGGCGGGGAGTTATCAAACCAAGTTGGATAAAATTGGGATATCAAAAAAAATTGGGGCTAACCCTTTTCAAAAAAACAAGTCGGCCTTTTTAGGGATGCCCGGGTACTAAGAAGGTTTTTGCCAAACTTTACCCCAATTGCGCTCCCCTTTACAGACCTCACAAAAGGGTCTAAATCCTCAAAGGTAAAAAGGAAAGAGAAGGCCCGAGGAAGCTTTCCGTAAGTTAAAAAAAAGTGTTATGTAAAAGACAGTATTTATTGCCCCCAATTTTTAAAACCGAGTTTATGGACAGGCAGAGCCCCTTTAAAGTGGGACTGGGGCAGTCCTGTCCCCGGTGGTTTTGGAGAAAAGACAGTGTAGTTTATCAAGCAGGAAATTGACACGGGGAGAAGAACTATGCTATTATAGAAAGGGAATGTCTGGCTCTGAAAGGGCAATTGAATCCTAAGTATACCTACTAGGGAGGGCAGTTAGGTTAGTTTCTGACCACTGCCTTAAAATGGAGGGCCCCGAATAAGGGAAACAATGCAAGAGTGACCCGGTGGTTTTTGCCCTTGCAGATTTTAAATTCTATGTGGACATCGACCAGCGTCACAACAAGGCAATGCAGATGCGTTGTCATGGGTTTATTGTTGTAAGGCACCCCAAAGGGGCTCCCCCCCCAGGGTTGAGCGAGGGGGGGGTTGTAAGATGGCAGCGGAAAGGTCGCAATGGTGTTATATTCCGCCCGGGGTTTCTGCTGCACAATGATAAACGGATGGGAACGCTTTTAAAAGGGGAAGAAAGGGGCATGGTCCCGCCCCTGGTAGGTGGCAGTTAGTGTCACCCAAAGTATGGCCTTTGGGGAGGTAGGGGGCGTTGTTTTCTGTTTTCAGCTGGATATGTGTTGGCCATGTTTAACAGTGTATAGTTGTTTGGAAAACGCTTATCCGGGGGGGCTCTTACCGGGAGCGCAAAGGGGTGGGTGAGCTCCCCCCCGGTTCCAGTCCACGTTTGGCTGACTTATATAAGTCAGTGATAGGGGGCTGTTACCCAGGGAAAAGAGTTTTTACCTGAGGGTTGCGGACTGGAGAGAGGCAAAAATTCCCCTCAGCCAGCTGGGGTTTAAAGGTGTAGTGGAGATAACTACCCTTTTACTAGCCCGTGAAGACGAGGGAGGAGTTTATTTCATTTATTTTGGTTTTATGTTTTTCACTGTTGCCAATGTCTTTTTTGACGTTTGCCAATAAAACACGGGCAACCATATTTTGGGTTAAATCTGTCGGGAGTCTTTTTGTCAAGCTGGACTTTTGCTACGATCCCAAGCGGTTGGGCTCAAAATATTATATTATATGTATTTATATATATATTATATATATTATATATATATATATATAGTTATTTTATATATTTTTATAGGATAATAAATTACATTATAAAGTTTAAAATAAAATTTTTTCATACCTCTGAGATCAGAGGCCCAACATTCATCTCCGTCCGGCGGTACGCTGGGAGCTGGTGTGCAGACATGTTTCCTCCTATTCTTCACTCATGTGAAAGAGGGGAGTTTTGGGGGGGTTTTTGCATAGAAAAATTAAGCCCTCCCATTAAATTGATACAAAATCTAACCAAAACACAGACATTCAAAGACTTACCCGAAACTTACCCAAAAGTGTGTTGCGTTTTTGGTGCATTTTTCGGATCCCCTAAACCATCCCTTGTTTCCTATGGAGATTTTTTTGCGTAAAAAAACATCCGGGGTTTACATGACGATTTTTTTGAAGGATCCCAAAAAAGCATGAAAAAAACGCTTAAACACGCATCGGCGATCACTCGTCTGAACGCCGATGCGTGTTTTACATTGAAACTATTATAAATCACACTGCACTTTGTTAGATGCATTTTTGGGTCTGAAAAATGGATCCAAAAACGCATCAAAAAAACGCTGTGTGAACATACCCTTACTCTGAGCCAAGGGCGCACCCAAGTTTCCACTGCAACAGCGAGTGGCGCTGCGACACACATGTCAGGCCGTGGGCAATCTAGCTCCTGGCACGTCGCAATCTAGCTCCTGGCACGTCGCTTACCTCTCCTTGCACCCTGCGCTGACCGTGCCGTCCGGCAGGCGCAACCCTGTTCCCTAGGTCGCACGCGCATGCCGGCCTTGCGAAATTTAAAGGGTCAGTGCGCCGGTAATTGGATAACTCCCTGCCAAATCCATTGTGCCCTAGTCTATGTGAGGAAGCATTCTGAAAGTCATTCCTGTCATTCCTGTGTACCAGTTCCATTTGCCTCCATCCTTTGACCACGAACCTTTGCCGCCTTTCCTGACCTTCCTGCCTGTCCCCGACTCTTAGTTTGCTACACGATTCGATACCTCGCTGTACCTCAGCTGCCACTGCAAGCAAGTCGCGTCAGGAGTAACGACCTGGTAGTGTTTCGCCACAGCAAGCCCAACCTGCCTTACGACGGGCTCTCATGAATGCCTACTTAGATTCCGCTCCCTGATGTGGCAATACCACCCAAGGCTACCATCAGTCATCTATTAACTGTTTCAGTGCCCCATACAGCCAAATCAAATGGGGCCCCCACCCATTAATAGTTCCTACTTCTTAACATATCAGTGGGCCCCTTTTTGACTAGGGCCCCTGACAGGAGTACTGCTCGTGTTGCCCTATTGGCACCCCTGATACCACCACTTGCGGTGGTCCAGTGGATCCACATCTCAGGCCTACCATTACAGGAAAACTCCACTTTGGTATCACATGCTTATCCTATCCAATACATCAACATAAAATATTAAATATATTTAAAATTACTTTCTTTGCTTTCAATATTTTGAATTGATTTTTACTTTTATGATGTTTGATGTTCTGTTCAGACAGGCTGCTAATTCAGAATTCTGCTAGCCTCCTGTCACAAGACAGTAGTGTCTTATGGGAGCTGAGATGACAATTACACAGTTAAACAAGAGCTGTCAAGTTTCATGAATGTCCACAGAGCGCGGATAAACCTCACATAGATTTCAACAAACAAGCAGCTACTGTATTTTTATTTGGTAAAGGAAATTGTGTATAGCCTAAAATCAGTACAAAGTAAAACAAGTGAAGTATTTACAATACATAACTTTTAAATAGATTCTAAAAGTGAAATTTTAAAACAATTCCTTGTAGGCTGTAAGCTTTCACAGGCGGCATCCTCTCTCCCTCTGTACCAGTTGTTAGTCATTTATCTTCACCACTGTACTTGTTTGAAATATGTTATGCATGTAACCCCCCTCGAATGTACAGTGCCCTGGAATTAAGGGTGCTATAAAATAAATAAGAATAATAATTCTTATTTATTTGATAAGTAAATGGTTGTACTTGATGGACATATGGCCATACAAACTATCTAAGTAACAATAAATTACAAATTTGGCTGCAAGCAATGAAATTCATATCATTAATCCCTTGCTGCCACAGCCAGTTTTGACCTGTCTGACAGAGCTCCATTTATGAATTCTGACAAGTGTCACTTTATGTGAGAATAACTTTTTGACACATTTACCTATCCATGTGATTCAGAGACTGTTTTCTCGTGACACATTGTGCTTTAAGTTTGTAAGAAATTTTGGTCCATACAATCCTTGCTTCTTTATGAAAAATATCTAAATTTTGTGAAAAGTTTGAAAAATTTGCCATTTTCAAAGTTCAAAAAATTCTGCATGTAAGACAGTTATTCCGAACAAAAATGTTTATAAATAGCATCTATCATATGTCTATTGTCGGTTGGCATCATTTTTTTAAATATCTTTTTATTTTTTATGATATTAGGGGGCTTTAGTAGTCATTTTTCAAATTTTCAAGAAAATTAGCATTTTTTTAGGAACCACTCCAGTTCTGAAGTGGCTTTGAGTGTCTTATATATTACATACCCCACATATGACTCCATCTAAGAAACTAAACTCCTTATAGTATTCAAAACAGCTTTCAGGAAGTTTATTAAACCATTAGGTGTTTCACAGAAATTAAAGCAAAGTGCAGGTGAAATTTCAATATTTCACTTTTCATGCAGATTTTAAAATTGTAACCATTATTCACTGGAAGATGGTAAATGTGAGCAGGAAAATGCAACTTACTGACATTGAACGTATGAGTATAAAAGCCAGTAAGGGGCTAATTGAAGCCAACATTTGACGGCAGGGCCGGAACAAGGCATTTTGGTGCCCTAGGCAAGTACAGCCTCCTAAAAAATGGTGAACTTCCTCCCCAAAAAATGATGGCCCTCTGCATTCAACCCCCTTTGCACCAGTTCCTCTCTCCCCTCTGCACCAGTTACTATCCCCCTCTGCACCAGTTACTCTCTCCTCTGCACCAGTTATTCTCTCATCTGCACTAGTTACTCTCCCCTCTGCTCCAGTTACTCTCCCCCTCTGCTCCAGTTACTCTCTCCCTCTGCCCCATCTACTCACTCCCTCTGCACCAGTTACTCTCCCCTCTGCACCAGTTACTCTCCCCTCTGCACCAGTTACTCTCCCCTCTGCACCAGTTACTCTCCCCCTCTGCACCAGTTACTCTCCCCTCTGCACCAGTTACTCTCCCCCTCTGCACCAGTTACTCTCCCCCTCTGCACCAGTTACTCTCCCCTCTGCACCAGTTACTCTCCCCTCTGCTCCAGTTACTCTCCCCCTCTGCACCAGTTACTCTCCCCCTCTGCTCCAGTTACTCTCCCCTCTGCACCAGTTACTCTCCCCTCTGCTCCAGTTACTCTCCCCTCTGCTCCAGTTACTCTCCCCCTCTGCACCAGTTATTCTCCCCTCTGCACCAGTGACTCTCCCTGTGCTCCAGTTCATCTCTCCCCTGCACCAATTCCTATCTTCCCTTCACCATTTCCTTCCCCACTTAGTAAGCACTCACCAGTGAGAAGAGTTGCCCATCTTCTTACTTCCACACTCAGGGTTAGGGAGAGGAAGCCGAAGCTCCGCCCACTCTCCCCAGCATGCACTTTTCTGGCAGCTTCCTGTCATGTGACAAGAAGCTGTCAGACCAGCGCAGGGAGGTGGGCAGAGTGTACAACCTCCCCTGCATACTACAAACTGCTGCCCCTGCTCCCTCCCTGAAGGTAAACTGCTGCCCCTCCTGCTCTATGAAGGTGGCAGCAGTGACTGCATAGCACCGGCTCCATACCTGCGTCCCGCTTGGCGGTTTCAGCGCGGGACAGTGCCAGCGCCATCCCACTCTGTTTAACCCTTTAGATGCCACACACCAGTCCTCATTTCGATTGGGCCACCTGCGGCAAAATCGTGGGCTCACGATTGGTTAACATGGCAGCTGGAAGCCCCAGACAGGAAGTAGTAAAATCACCATCTTTGTACATCAAATACAAATGCAAAACTATTAAGAGTTCAAATCACCCCCCCTTTGCCATTTTACAAATAAAAAAATAAAATAATAAAGTTACACATATTTTGCATTGCCGCGACCGAAACATGTAACATATATTCAAACACCAAAATTGCATTTTTTTGGTCATTTCACGCCCCTATAAATTTAATTAAAAAAAGTCTCATGTCTTCCAAACTACTAGCAATAAAAAGTACACCTCAGCCTATAAAAAATGCACCCTCACTCATGTGCATAGATGTTACTACAAAAAAGTTGAAAAATGTGTGGATGTGCATTTTTCAAACTAGAAATTGTTTGGAATTTTTTTTATGGTATCAAAACATAATAAAAACTGTACATGTTTGGTATTGCCGGATTTGTATCAATCTGTAGATAACCTACAGATAACACATTATTTTTACCAAAGATTGAATGCTGTAAAAGTAAAACGCTCGCAAACATGGTGCATGTAAGTTTTTTTCACATTTTGCCCCACTTACAATCTTTTTGCGGTTTCCCAGTATATTCTATGGTACAATGAATAACAACATTAAAAAGTACATCTTTTCCAACACGAAAGAAGCCCTCATATGTCTTTGTAGATGAAAAAATAAATAAGTTACGGAAAAAACGAACGTTAAAAATAGGCCTCGACGTTAAAGCGTTAAAATCGATTCCAGCAATTCTGCTGTTTTCAGAAATTTCAGAAAAGCTGTTTGAGTGCAGGTCTGGGCATACAAGGGAGGGAGCACTATTTGGCTTTTGGAAGGCAGACTTTGGTGGGTGCCATGTCGCATCTGCAAAGCCTGCAAAGTACCAGAAGAGGTGAAATGTTCCAGAAGTCACCTCATTTTGGATTCAACACCTCACATGGTTCTTATCAAGGAGTGTACTGTGCATTTTGGGCCCACAGGTTGCCATTGTTTTTTGGGCTGAATTTTTTAAGCATTCATCGTGCGGCAGAAGTGACATGATAATATTACTATGCGGGTTGGTACACTTACAATGATATATACTTTATATTGTTTTTTATGTTTAATTACTTTTACACAATAGAAATGTGTTTATAAAAAAATATATTTGTATGTCGTCATTTTCTGAAAGCCACAACTTTTTTATTTTTCTGTATCTGTAGCTCATTAAGGACTTGTTTTTTGTGGGATTGATGTTTTTATTTGTATCATTATGAGGTTCATATGATGCTGTAATCGCTTTTTATTACTTTTTTTAGACGTTTTGAACAAAGTACAGCAATCCTGGTAGGGTTTTTTATTTATTTTTTACAGCGGTCACTGTGCGGTATAAATTACATGCTAGTTTTACTCAGCAGGTTAATACAGCGATACCCAATTTGTATCTTTTTTCTGTTTTACTGCTTTTACACAATAAAAACACTTTTATTCAAAAAGAAAAACACAATTTTGCATCGCCATAGCCTGAGAGCCATAACTTTTTTATTTTTCTATGTATGGCGATAAGTAGGGGCTTGTTTTTTGTGGGATGAATTGACCTTTTTATTAGTATAATTGTTTTTGGTACGTCAAGGCTTTTTGATCACTTTTAAATTTGTCTTTTGGTAGCCAGGGTGAAGAAAATACTGCAATCCTAGTAGTTTTTTTTATTTTTAACAGCACTCACTATGCAATATCTGTGACAAGTTAGTTTTACTCTTTCTGTCGATATGATTATGGTGATACCGAATTTATATATTTTTCTGTTGAAGCGCTTTAAAAAAGGTGTTTTTATTGTGTAAAACAATATTTATGCATCGCTATCTTCTGATAGCCATGACTTTTTTATTTTTCCATACACAGAGCCAAGTAATTTTTTTTTTGCAGGATGAACTGATGTTTTCATTGGAACCACTTTGGCTATGACTTTTTGAACACTTTTTATTCCATTTTATGTGATGCATGATGAACAAAAATCACAATTCTTTCACTGTTCTTTTTGTTTGTTTTTTATGCCGTTCACCATGTGAGTTAACTATCATGACAGATTTATAGGGTAGGTTGTTATGCACGTGGCGATACCAAATATGCATACTTTATTTTTTATCATTTTTGGGCCGATTGACACTTGTAAAGGCAAAAAGGGGGTATACATGTTTTTATCTTATGTTTTATGTTTGTGCTTTACTTTTCTTTTACTGTTTTTGCACTTTTTTACTTTTTTTTTTTTTTTACTTTTTCCTATAGGGGACTTGTAACATTGATCAGAACTGCTGTGTACTGATCTCCATGGCAACTGACAACTATACCCGGCCGTTCTCACAAGGCACAGCAGGGCATAGTGACATCACCGGCAGCCCCAGAAGTCTAACAAAGACTGTGCCGCGGTTCTTCAAAGGAACAAAGGGAATCCCCTCCCTCTGGCTGTCCCATAGCTGCCGCGATCGCGATTGATCGCAGCAGTTAAGGGGTTAATCGCCCACTGCCGGAGTGAGCTCCAGCCGCAGGCAATACAGCATGGGGCCAACTGTAATATACAGCTGATCCCATGCTGTAAATGTGCAAGCTCAGAAGCAGAGCTTGCATGATCCTCATGACGTATTTATACGTCAAATTGCGGGAACTTCTTCACGACCATGAGGTATGAGTATGTCAAGGATCGGTAAGAGGTTAAAAGGTTGTTAAATGCATAAGGCCTGTATAATAGGTGCTAAGAGACTTGTCTGTCAAGCAGTAGCATCTCCACAGTCAGACTTGACACTGGCTACTTAGTTTTACAGAGTTTAAGTGATAGCAGGTCTTCATTCTTTAACCCCATAAATCTAGGATATGGACTCCGCTGCTGTGTATCTCATGGTTGCATCCACATAGTAGTCACCGGCTGGTGGGACTGGCAGATAAAGGGTAGTTAGGGATAGGCCAAGGTTAAAACCAGAAGTTAGAAAGATGTCAAGTCAAAATCCATAAACAAGGTGGAGTCAGGGAAAGCTGAGTCTTTACCAGTAAAGACAATCAGGCCGAGGGTCCAGAGAAAGGATAATCACAGGCAAGCCTAGTCAGAAAACTAAAGATACAAGTAGCAGAAAAACACGCACAAGGTAGTAAGGTTCAATAACTTGCAGTGAGCAGGTGAAACAGCCAGGTTTAAATAATGTGTCAAGCTCAATGATTGGTTATTGTTTTCAGCCTGCTCATTGGCTGTCAGAACTTCCTTCCATTTGCGGTTGATTATTGTGTGGGCTAATTATTTTTGGTGGTAATTTTAGTCACCTGACTACTCTACATACCCATTGATTTGTACCTTGTTCACTTTGGGTGACATGTATTAAGTTTGAAAAAAACTTTGAGATTCTTAGTTCACACGGTTTGATAAAAAAATGCTTAAGCCACCCCCGGCTTACAACGGGATCTCAAGGCAGGTGGTCCTATGTTATCTTTACCTCTCAATAGAGCCAAATTCAGACTTCTCAGTATGCTTGCAAGGTTGTTTTTTTTTTTTTTTTTTTCTCTCTGGATTATGTAGGTCGGTTGACCCAATGAGAAGTCTGAATTTGGCTCTATTGAGAGGTAAAGATAACGTAGGACCACCCGCCTTGAGATCCCGTTGTAAGCTGGGGGTGGCTTAACCATTTTTTGATCAAAACGTGTGAACTAATAATCTCAAAGTTTTTTTCATGTATGATAGATAGCATAAATGCTTCTTTAGAGGTTTCCATGTAATGTATTAAGTTTGGCGCCCAGACATTTTTTTTGCGTGCATTAGTAGCGTAGAATGCGCCTGAATTTATGAACCTGTTCTACTGCGGGTCATAGATTAGGCGCTTTATAGCTCCAAAACGACAAATCAGGCTCAGGTAAACCACTTTTAACTTGGTCTACCTTGGTCTACCAGGAATGCACCTAGTTTTGCTGTCCTCCCATCATAAATATGTAGAATCATACGGTTGTGGTGCGACATGCCTCCAGAACGCCCCCTGATATCAGGGGCCCAACAATGCGCCCAGTTTTGGAGTGTGCTAGATTATTGATCTAAAGAACAGGGCTGCACCAGTTTTTGGGATGAAAGGACGCCAGACTACTGTTGCAGCCCTGTACATACATGTCGCCTTTGTGTTCTTATACATATCAGCTTTCTATATATATTTACTTGATTTATTGCACTCATGCATTTTATTTGACTTTTATTTATCTACAGTATCTCACAAAAGTGAGTACATCCCTCACATTTTTGCATATATTGTACTATATCTTTTCATGAGACAACACAATGTAAAGTATTCATAGTACAGCTTGTACAACAGTGTAAATCTAGTGTGCCCTCAAAGTAACTCAACACACAATCATCAATGTCTAAACTGCTGGCAGCAAAAGCAAGTTCACCCTTAAGTGAAAATGAACGAATTGTGCCCAAGGTATCAATATTTGAGGCCACCATTATTTTTCAGCACTGTCTTAAATCTCTTGGGCATGGAGTTCACTAGAGCTTCACAGGTTTCCACTGGAATCCTCTCTCACTTCTCCTTTGTAACATCATAGAACTGGTAAATGTTAGAGACCTAGCATTTCTCCTCCTTCCATTTGAGGGTGCCCCACAGATGCTCGATAGGGTTAGGGTTTGGAGACATGCATAGCCAGAAAAGCACCTTTTCCCTTTTTTTCTTTTTAGCAAGGCAGTGGTGGTCTTGGAGGTGTGTTTGAGGTGTGTTTGAGGTCATTATCATGTCAGAGTACTGCCAAAGGGAGTGGATCATGTTTTGCTTCAGTATATCACAGTACATGTTTGAATTCATAATTCCCTCAAAGAACTGTAGCTTCCCACAGCTGGCAGCACTCATGCAGACCCAAACCATGACACTTCCACCACCAGGATTGACTGTGGGCAAGAAACACTTATTTATACTCCTCACCCGGTTGCTGTTATACAGGCTTGACACCATCTAAACCAAATAAGTTTATTTTGGGTTTTCCATCGACCAGGGGACATGGTTTCCCTAGTAACCCCATGCCCTTATTTCTGCTTGTTTCCCTTTATAATGTTTGCAGGCTTTCTTTTTACTTTTCTTAAAAATTTTCCCTTTTGGGGACGACAGCCATGCAGACCGTTTGAATGCAAGGTTTTGGCATAAAATCTCAGCACCGACGGCTGCCTCCTACCCCCTTTAACCTCAAACACCATTGCTGGCAGCAATCATAAATCTTTTTTGAAATCAATCCGGAGTTTAGCCAAGCACGGCATTTTTGATTTTTTTGGTTCAGGCAATACCGTCTGGGGAAAACTTGTTTTGGGTTTAAACCCAGTTTTGGCTTGGCCACCGGTGAACCTCATTTTCGGGGTTTTCAATCGTTTTTATAGCTTAGGCCCTTTTATTTAAGCAACAATTTTTTTTTTTTCAGATCCCAGACTTTTCTTTGCCAGGATTGCCATGTTGAATTTTTTAGGGGTTCTTTATGAGAGAGGGGTGAGACCCGATAACACCAAATTTAACTTACCTGTTTCCACATTCACACCTGAGATCTTGTAGCACAAAAAATTTTTTCATGCGGGGTGGGGGTAAAGGAAAAATTGGGCCCCAAAATTTTTTCCCTTTTTCACTTCCTTTGTGTATTTCACTTTTTTTTGCCATTGGAAAAACCCAGTGGTTTAGAAAATTCTTTGGCTATGTGTTGGGTTATTTTTGGGGGCCAAAAAAAAATTACACTGTTTATATAACTGTAAAAACTGAAAATTTTCATTGTACAAAGATCAAAATTTTCAGTGTTGCCCAGGAAAACATTTTAAAAAAATTTTTAAAAAAAATTGGGGAGAAACTTTTTTTTGGGTTACTTTTGTAGTTTTTTTAAAAATATAGTTTACTCTTGTTTTCCTTTTTGACCGCATATTTATTTCATTACTTGCTCTCTAATATATTTTAGGATCATGATCTTTATTGATTCATAATATTATTTTTAAAGGATGGGCAAAACGATCTAACAAAGGGGGAATTTTTTTTAAAATTTCGGGAAAAACTTTGATTTTTGAACAAAGTCGGTTTGGGGTGATTCGCGGGAACAAAGCTTTTTTTTAAATTTGTTTTAAAATGGCTGCGAAACAAAAGCTTTACAGGGGGAAAAGAAGGTCTGGGAGGAAGAAAGGAGTAACCAAAATGAATGTGCAGAGATGAACCCAAAATAAAGAGACCGGCGGGATTCGGTGACGTCCCCCCCACTATATAAGGGGACGCACGTGGCTTTTCACATTTGTGTCACTGTGCTTTTGTAGTGAAGCTGCTGTTTTACTGAACTCACACAAAAAAAATTAACTTCTATACGGGCGTTTTGGGGGGGGGTGTCACAGCTTGTCTCAGGGGGATTTGCTTCTTTTAAACTTTTGTGGGGAAATTGGACTTTAAAGTCCAGTGTGCGTCAAATTCATGCAAATACTTTTAATGCTATCTGCTCAATTCTGGAAAATTGAATCCCCCAAAGGGGTTATCTAAGCCTGTTGCTGTTGTTTTCAGTTAAAGAAACAGCTTTTTTTTAAAACCAAATCCCACTGAATTTTTGGTTTCTCTTTTTCTTTTGCGAAATTTCCAAACCAAGGGTTAATTAAGCTTTTTTCTGCTTTTGTGGTAAATAAAAAAAAAACGGTGTTTTACAACGCCAACAAAGAAATTTTGCCTGTAGCATAACTCATATCCAAAGGGTTTAAATTTAAAGGGCCCCTTTTTGGGGCGCTTTCTATTCAGTAAAAATACACAGTTTTTTTTAAAAAGGGAAACATGCAAGTAAATTTTTCCGGGCCCATTTGTGGACCCCGCAATTTATATCCAAGGGTTACCCAAGCTTGTTAGGGGGGTTCTTTTTGGGGGGTCAAATACAGGGTGTGTATTTATCATATAAAAAAAATCTTCTTTTAAACGGGAGTCTTTTTACTTTTTAAAGAAAAAAACAGAAACCCGGGACAGAGAGGGGGGGCTCTTCAAAAGGCAAGGGGCAGAGGCACAAAAAACCCGGGCGGGGGCCCAGGTCGCAGCACATTTGGGGAACGCCCGGGGAAGGGGTCATTTTGGTGAGGCCAGAACTCCCGGTGTCATCGCGGCAACCCAAGGTTCTTGTTTGGGTTGACTAGGTCAAAAAATTTCCTCCTAGATGACATTGAAAACCCCCAAAACCCAAAGAGCGGGGAATGTCAGACAAAAACCCTTTAGTTGGCAGGGGCCCCGGGGAGGGGGTCAGGGGCCCCACCTGCCCTAAACCCCCCCTCTTTTCCCACCCGGTTCCCCTCACCGGGAGACTACTATGGGTCTGGGTTTCAGCCCTATACAGCGAGGATGAAACAATTTGAGGGGGGACAGTACAGCTCCCTTACATTGGAAAAAAAGGGGGCCCAATATCCCCTGCTTTTTGCAGTAGGCGGCAAAGTAAAGAGGGGAAAGGAGGGGCATGGGAGGTCATGTTTTTGGGGGTCCCCATTTTGAAAACCAAGACCGGTTTAGGAGGAACCCGCAGGGGAAGATTAAAAAAATAACAATGATGATGTAGCCGACCGCCAAATTGGGTGCCCGGGGGAAGCAAGGGCTTCCCTCATCTTCGGGAAGGGGCGTCGCTTGCACCCCAGGGAAACAGACAGCCGCAAGTGGGGTTGGGGTGGCCGGAGTCAGCAGGGTAAAAAAGCAGTGCGAGGTAGGAGCCAAGCGGGCCAACCGGGGGGGAAAAAACCCCCTTTTCCGGTCCAAGAAAAAAAGGGGGCACAGGGGGTCCCGCGAGGCAGCAGCGGTAATAGGGCCCCTCAGTGCGGGCGTTGGCTTTAAAATTTAAACTACTCACGGTGTGGCAGTCCTTTTTCTAAGGGCCCGGGGGAGCCGAAAAGGGTATAAAGTAGAATTGGGGGCAAAAAGTGGGAACGGGGGCCCGGGAGCTAACGTTTCCACCCCACGGCCCCGCAAACAAAACCCTGCACGCCCATCCGGGGGGCCTGGGAGAAACGTGGCTCGATTTTTGGTGGTCCCTCCCCGCCGCCGGGAGCAAAGGGCCCTTTTTAGCTAGTTTAAGGCTCCACCCCCTCTGCAGAAGGGAGTTGTTTCTCTTTGCCAACATCCCCGGTCCAAAATGCCCCTCTGCCACCCCAGTTTGAAGATCCCCCTGGGGCCCAATGGGCAGCTAAAAAAAGGGGTGTGTGGCCGCAACTTGCTGGTTTTTCAGTGGGGAAAACTGTCCTGCCCGGCCGGGGAATGTGGCAACAGAGCGGGGGGTTCAGGCGGCGGGGGCCCTCGTTTTCCCCCAAAGGGGAACCCGCTTGTCCACAGGAAATGTTTTTTCCCCACACCAACCCTTAGGCATTAGATTACATCAGCCCTGACCCCACCAAAACTTTGAGAAAAGAGTCTGGGTTCAAACTACCCCCTCAGCCCCCTATTCTGATGCCCCCCACCCGTGATGCCCCACATCTGCTGCCAGTTTTTTCCCTCTGCCCCCCCCACCTTTTTTTAACGGGTTTTGGGATTGCCCCCCACCCCCACCCCTCTGTCATTGTGCCACTCTAAGACCCATGTGCTGCGTTTTACTGTGCTGCCCGCTGCTTTTTTTGCTGCCCGTGAAACCCCCACACTGTCATTGTGCCCCTCTCCCGACCTCATGTCTGCTGGGGGCTGCTGCCGTGAAACCCCCACACTGTGGCATTGTGCCCTCTGTTGCCTAACCCCGTTTTTTTCCCCCTCCAAATGTCAAATTTGCTACTGTTGAAACCCCATGCTGCTGCTTTATGCGGCTGCCGTGACCCCCCAAAACTGTGTCATTGTGGGCCCCTCTGTGGCCCACTCCGTTTTTTTGCCCTCCAAAAGTCATTGTGCCACTGTTGACCTCATGCTGCTACTGTTGCTCCCGCCGTGAAATTCACTGTGGGCCCTTGTGGGCCCCTGCTGACCCAAGCTGTTTCGTTGCTCCCGCCGTGGGCCTCCACACTGTGTCCTTGTGCCCCTCTGTGGCCCCACTCCTTTTTTTGCCCCCCCCAAATTTTTTCTTTTGCCCCTGTCTGACCTCATGCTTTCTGCTGTGGCTGTGCCCCTGACCTCCACACTGTTCATTGTGCCAAATGGGCTGACCTTTATGCGTGCTGTTCTCCCGCCGGGGACCTTTCCCCACTGTGGGCATTGTGCCACGTCTGACCTCATGCCCCCTGTGGGCTGCTGCCGTCACCTCCCCACTATGTCAATGATGTTGCCATCTGAGCCCTCAGTTGTTTTTTTCCAGCTAACGTGCCATGACTTTATCAGGTACATTCCGCTTCGTTTTTTTGGGCAGTATTGCCATCTTTTAAATGTCAAGGGAATTTTTTTAAAATGAAGCGATTCTAAGAAACAAACACAGTCATATGGTGTCATACTAAAACACAAAAATTTTAAAAGAAGACCAAATCAAGCTCCCCCTGCATATTTAACCATGGCCCAATGTTCTACAGCACCCTAGGGTCTGTTCACCTGGAAATAGCTTTTTTTTTTAACCCCGTTTTTAAACCCCAAGTAATTTTGGGCCGAAACGATTTTTTTAGGGGAAAAATTCGGTGAAGTCGACGAATCGAATATTTGAGAAATTCGCCAATCTCTAATTATATTGATTATAATAATCATGATATTTTCATGTACTGTACTCTGTATCCGATTTG
Organism: Phyllomedusa bahiana; assembly: GCA_025379985.1. Classification (NCBI taxonomy): domain Eukaryota; kingdom Metazoa; phylum Chordata; class Amphibia; order Anura; family Hylidae; genus Phyllomedusa; species Phyllomedusa bahiana. Next base: position 6,917 of record JAODAL010035364.1, on the reverse strand, counting down.
AGCTGTTCAGCATATTTATTCTATATTATTATGATTGCCTTTGTTCTCCTGTGAATCAAATTTGTTATTGTTTAGTCTTTTGTGTATTCTAGGCGTCCATCCACACAACAAGCATACTTGTCTAAAACCAAATGTAAAATCATCTCCATTTACCTCAGTTGAAAATACGCATTGTAGTCCATACAAAGCATATTTTTGGAGTTTGGATTTTAAGAGTAAAAAAACTTGACACATGTTCAATCTTCTGCCATATTCCATGTCAAGAAAGTGTCCACTGCATCAATGCCCTATGTTGAGCAAATCTGGTTTAGTAGATTGTTCTGAATCTGTTGCAGTTTTTATACAAAAGTTAAAATATCCTGTTTTATAGTTGTCTGAAACTTGCTTCAGGTCTCATTCACACAAACATTTTCATTGTACTTTTTTTAGAATTTACACTCTGTAAAACTGGACATTTGGAAAAGAACTTGTAAAGCAGGGATGTGACAGCCAGGAGTAGTGGTTCCACTGGACCACTGCAAGCAATGATATAAGCTGCACCAGGGAGCAGAGTCTAAGGGGCTTCTCGGTTTCAACTGCTACAATGTGGGATGCTGCAGCAGGCAACCCTCAGGTCGCTAGCCTTGGCGCAACTTTCCTTCGGTGGCAGGCGAGGTGTAACGCAGTACAGAAATATGAGGCAGGCTCATAGTTAGGGACAAGCAAGATGGTCAGGGCAGGCGGCAAGGTTCGTGGTTGAGGGAGAGGTCTGGTACATGGCAATTACTAGAAACACAGAAGAAACACTTTCCCACATACACTATGGGCACTACGGATCCGGCAAGGACAGGAGGGTAAGGTTAAATAGGGTCAGTATCCACTGATAACCAAACGACGGCATGCTGGCACACCCTAGGAAGTGGAGATCAGAGACTGCACAGGGAGCGAGGAAAGGTGAGTAGCTCAGACCGGGACCAGAACTGCGGATACACCTGTGGCCCAACATGCGGGTCACATTGCCCCCTGCAGACGAAGCATCACAGGCACACGAGCACCCACGATCCAACATGTCCTCCCCCTTTGGCCTCTTCCTCTTTCTAGCCTGCAGGAACTTTTCTGAAAGACCACAGTCCAAGATGTTTTCTTTCAGCTCCCAGGAAAGTTCTTCTGTATGGAACCCCTTCCAGTCAACTAAAAAATGTGGTCTCCCCTTAACCAACTTCATGGCCAGGATCTCTTTTTCCATAAAGACATTGGTGGAATCAGCTATGCAAGATGGATTGACGACCATCCAAGAGATCCTATTAAGGACCACTGGTTTTAGGAAGGAAACATGTAAGAAGTTTGGGATGCACATAGTGGGAGGGAGTCGGAGTTTATATGCAACTGGGTTAAGGATTCTTAGTACCGCAAATGGCCCCAGGAACTGAGGATCCAACTTGTAGCTGGGAATCTTCAAGCGGATGTATTTAGCTGACAACCAAACCGTGTCTCCAGGAGTGGAGGACAGGGGAGGCCTTCTTTTATCTGCTTGGACATTCATACGGGCCCATGCCCATTACAAAGACTGACATTTCTCATTCCAAATGGATGACAGATCACGGAACAGATTGTAAGTAAACAAATGCAGAGAGAGAGGCGGGTGGGGGTGCTGTACGAAGACTATGAAAAATGGAGATACGCCAGCAGAATCTGAGTCCAGTGAATTGTAAGAAAATTCCGCCCATGGTAACAGGCTGGACCTGTCATCTTGGTGCGCTGACACAAAGTGATGAAGGTAGTTACCCAGGACCTGGATGACCCTTTCAACTTGACCATTCAACTGCGGATGATAGGCAGAAGAAGAGTCCAGGCCCTCCAGGCACCACTCTTCCAGGGCTAGCTTTATGGCCAGTAGTTTATAATCCCTGATGCATCTTCTGCTGCTGTTGGCAATAGTCTGAGGTTGCCATCTTTCTTGGTGAGCACCACAATGGGGGCTACCACGGTAGAAAAACGCAGAATTAATTGGCGGCAATAGTTAGTGAACCCCAAAAAGTTCTGCATGGCCTGGAGCCTGACTGATCGGGGCCATTGTGAGATAGCAGACACTTCTCCAGCTTGGCATAAATAACAAAGGGTTTTTTAAATTTTCTAAGCACCTGGCGCACATATGTACAATGAGATTCTGGGTCACCCGAGAAGACCAGGATGTTATTCAGGGATACAACAACACAAAAGTACTGGAAATCACAGAAATTTTTATTTACAAATTCTTTAAAGACCACCAAGGCATTACACGATCCAAAATGTATTACTAGGTATTCAAAATGACAATCTTGAGTATTGAAGGCTTCTTCTACTCGCTGCTTTCACAAATTCAAACAAGATTAAAAGCCCTCCACAAGTCCAACTTAGAAAAACTTCTGATTCCATGGAGACAGTCAAAGAGCTCTGTGATTAGTGTTAATGGATACAGATTTTTCTTGGTTATTTTGTTACGACCGTGATAGTCAATGAGTCTCTTGCACAGGTAACGGGACCCTTCCCCGGGGAGGAATAGTACCGGGCAGAAAGTCTATAGATTAATCATATAGGCGATGAGGACGAGGGGTCTCACCCTGTTTAATAGAGGATGTCCCAAAAGTCATGATACATAGCAGGCCGACCCGGCCGAGGCTTGGAATGCGTCAGTGGAGCAGTGGGGCACACTGCACGAGGTGTCGCTAAACCAGGGGAGACTGACAGCCCTTGTCCCCCAATGGGGAAACCGTCACCCACCCTTTTCTTTTTAACCATGGGGGCATGGCTTTGCAGCATGAAATTTTTCCCAAAAAAAGGATTGCTGAGAAAGAACGGAGTAACACATAGGACGTGATATTTTCCTTATGTAACACCCCCACGTGAAGAGCCCACGGGTTTTTCAGTACGATGCCGGGAAGGGAGTCACTGCAAACAAGGAGTTTTCCCAAGGGGTTTTTTGTCTGGGCGGGACCCCCGGGGGCAATATTTAAAAACACCAGGGAAGCATCCTTTAAAATTTCCCTTTTTCGATCCAGGCCCCAAAAAAAAGCAGCAACTTGAAACATGATTCCAAAAAGGGCCCAAGATTTCCCATCGCAGGGTCAAACAGGAGGGGGGTTTAAATTCACACCTAGAAAACGCCTCATGAAAACCTAAGTGTGTAAATTTTCCCCGGGCAATGCGGAGTTGGGGGAAAATTTGCGGGGTTTAGTGCTCGGGACTAGCCCAGTAGGGCAAAAATTTCCCCCTCCCCGACGACAGAATAATTCTTGCTGGGTCAAGTGGGCTCTTTCCACTTGCATGCGCTCTTCAGTGGGAGGCAGTGAATGAGGCAGAAGATGCTTTTGGAACACTGGGGGCCAAGCCCCGGGGTTAAGGGTGGGGACGGCCGGCTCCATTTTTGGGACAGAGCTCCTTTTGGCTCTCGTAAAGTCAGGGTCAAAAACAGGGGCCAAAGGGGAATAAGATCCCCTCAAAAAAAGAGGGAAAGACTAAAGCGGACGCTTGTTCTTTATTTCTCTGGAGAGGCCTCTCTTGAACATGGCTCTGAGGGTTGCATCATTCCAGGATAACTCCGAGGCCAGAGTGTGGAATTGGATGGCGTATTCCCCATGAAGCAGGTTCAGCAGTGTGGTTTCAGCAGATGACGCACATGCAGATTCCTCAAAAACACTGCAAAATTCTGCTACGAAAGTCTGGAAGTTCACCGTAAACAGATCGTCTCTGTCCCAGAGGGGAGTAGCCCATTTTCCCCCGGGTTTCCCCGAGAGAAGGGCTGATCCCCAAAAAGCTACCCTTGGAGCATTCAAAAGGGAAAATTGGGTTTTCCATCAGTTTTTACATGCATGGTTGGGACTGGCAATGAAGCCCCCGACAAAACCCTTTTGGGCCCCGTTTTTATTTTTCACCCAAAGGCCGGGAGCTTTGGGGCCACCCCAACGCCACAAAAAACCCGGGTTTAGAGACAGCAGCTGGTTCATCATGGCGGTCAATTGGTTAACTTTCTGCCTCTGCTGGGCAATCTGCTGCGACTGTTTGGCAACAAGCGTGATGGCGTCTCAGGGAATTGGCAGGGGCACCACGTCTGATCCATGGCCGGAAACCCCAAATGTTTGGGCCGGATAGTTGATCCAAGCAAGAGATAGTATAACCGCCCAGGGAGTGGAGGGCCCAAGGGGCTGCTGGTTTTCCCCCAAAACCCCCACACAAAGGGAATGGTTTGTTTGGCAAAAGGGGACCCTCAGGTCACTACCCTTGAACTTCACCCATCATTCCTGAGATTATTATAATCAGTGTGAATGGAGCCTGGTAGCCCTGAATGCATGAAGGCTTTGGCCCAGAGGAAAGGCAAGTCTAGAGATAGGGATCCAGCTGAAAAGGTTAACTTGACACAGAATACACAATTTGATCAAATGTTTTAAAACCTTTTTCAATTTTAGAGTATATCGCAAATTGCTTTTAAATGTTCCTGAGATAATTATGTAGGGTTTTTAGTGCCAGGTAGTTGCTGCTATATGTATTCTCTGTGTTAGAAAATTTGTTTTTTGTGTTAGGGCTGACTCGTGTATTTGTATAGAACAGCTAATTTGTTAAGACATTAAAAGAAGTGGTACAGCCCCTTGATTAAAAAATGAAAAAATTTAAATTTTGTTTGACCTAAAAATGTGTACTAACATTGAAGAAAAATAAAAATAAAAAAAAAAATCTTATTCTCTTTATTTGCTTGTTACATTTATAGGAACTTTTCAGTTTCTGGTGCTACCACCTTTCTAAGTTCAGCATATTGCATTATTTACAACGCATGATATATTGTCTAAAACAGCATAATGTTACTCAGGTTGATGCCTATTTGAATTACTTATTTCAATGAGCTCAGATAAAGTGTGGTCAATCAATACAAATCTGAAAAATTCAATTAATTCTCAGTCCAACATTTATATCCCAAATTAACACTATTTTTGCAGGAATATTGGCTTTTTTTACTACGCACCTAATAACACATTCCACAAAGTACCTAAAAGAACTTTGAAAAAAGATTTCATAGGTAAAGTGGATTGCAAAATTATTCATACCCCTTAAATTGTTCCTCATTTTTAAACATTCCAGCCTTAAACTTTACTGCATTTTATTGATATTTTATGTCATAGCACAACACAAAGTGGCAAGAATCTGTGAAGTGTAAAGAAAATGACACGTTTTTCCAAATTTTTGCAAATTTAAAAACTGAAAAGTGTGGTGTGCATATGAATTCAGCCCCCTGTACTCTAATGTCCCTAAATAAAATACAATGCGAACGACTACCTAATTGGTAAATAGAGAACATCTATTTAATTTATTCTCAGTATAACTACAACTGTTTTGTGAAGGTCTCAGAGGTTTGTTAGAGAATATTAGTGAACAAACAGAATCATGAAAATCAAGGAACAAACCAGACAGCTCGAGGCTAAAGTTGTGGAAAAGTACATTGCAAGGTAAAATTTTAAAAAATAACCAAAGCTCTGAACATCTCACAGAGCACTGTTTAATCCATCATCCCTAAATGGAAGGAGTATGGCACAACTGCTAATCTACCAAGTTATGGACACCCACCTAAACTGTCATCCGAGACAAGGAGAGCACAAATTAGATAAGCAGCCAAGAGGCTCAGGGAGGAGCTGCAGAGATCCACAGCTCAGGTGGTAGAATCTATCCATAGGACAACTATTAGTCATGTACTCCACAAACCTGGCCTTTATGAAAAAGTGGAAAGTAGAAAGCCATTTTTTTTGTTTAACTGAATTAAGAAGTAAGCCATTTTTTTAAAGCAAGCTATAAGATGTTCCATTTTGCAGTTTGAAAAAGCAATGTTGTGGGCACAACAAGCATGTGAAAGAAGGTGCCCTGGTTAGATGAGATGCAAATTAAACTTTTTGACCTCATTGCAAATGCTTTGTGTGGAGCAAAGCCAAAACTGCACATCAGTATGAACATACCATCCCTACCGTGAAGGATAGGGGTGGCAACATCATTCTTGGAGAGCTTTGCCTCAGCAGGGACATACAGCCAAAGCTATAATTGAATGGTTTATACAGTGGGGAAAAAAAGTATTTAGTCAGCCACCAATTGTGCAAGTTCTCCCACTTAAAAAGATGAGAGGCCTGTAATTGACATTATAGGTAGACGTCAATTATGAGACATGTATGAAGATCGGCGCGCCGGAGCACCCGTTTTCACGCGATCTAAAGTGAAAGCTGCGCCTCATTTATTTTGGCGCCCGAAGTGCGCTCATACATGCGGTGTAAATTTCCCTGCGCCTCGCCAGTGTGTGAGTTGCAGTGCGGGACTTAGGTGCATAAAGAATGCGCCTAACATCTCGTACGAATCGAGAAATCAATGAAAAAGCATTAAGCATGTTAGTGAATAGGAAAAATAGTTGTCTTTCCAATGAATGAATGAATGAATAAAGATAAATATCAACTTGGTATAAAATCGATTTTAATGTATGGAAAAATTTGATGTATTAAAATGAAAGCAAATAAGCCAATGCAGATGTTGGCCAGATGTTTTTATTGTTTTTTTTTTTTTGGTTAAATGTATTTGTTCTTCTTTCACCTTGTATTCTATTTAGAATCGACAGCAAGAGCCAGCACAGTACCGGTGCTGCTGGGACCTGTGGTCCGTATTTACGTCCGTAAAAACATCACCAAATGTACCTAAAATAATCAACTATTAGCTTACAATGGATTCCTATGTCACAACATCGTGGTCGCGAGATCTCAGTTGTGGGCAGCAGGAGTGAGCTCCTGCTGCTCGCGATACGGCGCAGTAACGGCACTCTGCGCCGCTACTGGTCTCCCTACCAGACAGCCCGGACACTGAATGACAGCATCCGGGTTGTCTGGTGACATCACATGCCACAATGCATTGTGGGCAGCGGACGACATTCCATGAAAACC
>JAODAL010035363.1:0-43041 GCA_025379985.1 Phyllomedusa bahiana | reverse complement strand
TATTCTGTAAGCTGTTTGCTGGCCGCCAAACTGCAGGAAGCGCCGAAAATGGCACGATATTAATAGATTATGCACAGATTTTAACCTAAATTATCGCGTGATCTAAAAAATCCAATCAACGTAAATACCGTGCCGATTTCAACTTTGTCGATAATAATCACTCAACACTAGTTTGGATGATTGTAGTCTGTAGTTTGATGTCCGTAGCTGGTAGACAGAGATGAGTAAAGAGATGTAGAGGGGTGCAACACTGTGGAGAGCTTTATGGGTGAGTGTGATTAGTTTATATTGTATCCTGTACTGAATGGGCAACCAGTGCAGTGATTGACACAGGGTAGAGGCATCAGTATAGCGGCTAGAAAGAGCCTCCACATTATGTTAGATGTTTTCTGTTATTTCTTCCTTTTTATTTTACTTTTATTGTTTATATGTATGTCATCTTATTTGCTTTCATTTATTAGTATTTTTGCACACTCTGTGCCTTTTGTCTATTAAAGCTTAAAGCTTTAGTAAGTTTGGTGCTTGCATGCTCTGAAGCAGGGGTCCTAAAACTTTTTAGACCGGGGGCCAGTTCACGGTCCCTCAGACCATTGGAGGGCCGGAATATAGCTTTAAAAAAAAGTTTTACTTTGTGGGTCGATATAATTACAGTGATAACCAATTTATTATTGGCCCAGCAGATATAGGTAGATTTATGTGGCCCAGCAGGTATAGGTGAATTTAGGTCCCCCAGCAGACGTAGGTAGAATTAGGCCCCCAGCAGACGTAGGTAGAATTAGGCCCCCAGCAGGTCTGTAGGTAGAATTAAGGCCCCCAGCAGGTCTGTAGGTAGAATTAGGACCCCCAGCAGGTCTGTAGGTAGAATTAGGGCCCCCAGCAGTTCTCTATGTAGAATTACGGCCCCCATCAGTTCTGTTGTTGAATTAGGCCCCCCAGCAGGTGTAGGTAGAATTAGGCCCCCCAGCAGGTCTGTAGGTAGAATTAGGCCCCCCAGCAGGTCTGTAGGTAGAATTAGGGCCCCCAGCAGGTCTGTAGGTAGAATTAGGGCCCCCAGCAGGTCTGTAGGTAGAATTAGGCCCCCAGCAGGAGTAGGTAGAATTAAGACCCCCAGCAGGTGTAGGTAGAATTAGGTCCCCCAGCAGGTGTAGGTAGATTTAGGTCCCCCAGCAGGTGTAGGTAGAATTAGGGCCCCAGCAGGTCTGTAGGTAGAATTAGGCCCCCCAGCAGGTGTAGGTAGAATTAGGGCCCCAGCAGGTGTAGGTAGAATTAGGCCCCCAGCAGGTGTAGGTAGATTTAGTTCCACAGCAGGTCTGTAGGTAGAATTAGGCCCCCAGCAGGTGTAGGTAGATTAGGGCCCCAGCAGGTCTGTAGGTAGAATTAGGGCCCCCAGCATGTCTGTAGGTAGATTTATGGCCCCCAAGCAGGTCTGTAGGTAGAATTAGGTCCCCCAGCAGGTCTGTAGTTAGCATTAGGGCCCCCAGCAGGTGGAGGTAGAATTAGGGCCCCCAGCAGGTCTCTAGGTAGAATTAGGGCCCCCAGCAGGTCTGTAGGTAGATTTGGGGCCCCCAGCAGGTGTAGGTAGAATTAGGCTCCCTGCAGGTGTAGGTAGAATTAGGGCCCCCAGCAGGTGTGGAGATAATTAAAAATAATAAACTGACATCACTCACTTACCTGGCTCCCCGCCGCTGTCGCTGCTCCTGGGCTTCTTCTTCGGGTGGCGTGACGTCACCAGCCCGCGCTGCAGCGTGATGACGCTGACGCTGCCCATGCTGTGGACTCTGGTGAGACACATCCTTCCTGCGCCTCACCAGAGTACTCTGCAGAGCGGAGAGCCCCTGCTCTCCGCAGAAGCATCGATCTGTATGTGCGTCCGGCGGACGCACATACAGTTAGTCCCGGCGCCGCTGCCATCACCGATCGCTAAGTCGGTACCTTAGTGATCGGTATCGACTTAGGACCCTAACGATCGCCGGGGACGACTGTGGGTGGGGGACACTCTGCAGCGGACGGGAGGTGCTTGAGGGCGGGCACTTACAATATATGGGAGGTGTCTATGAGTGGCAGAGGGCAGACATTCTGCGTATAAATTGCCTCTGCCACTCACAGACACCTCCCATATATTGTAAGTGACCGCCCTCAGGCACCTCCCTTGCGCTGCAGAGTGTCCGCCCCCTGAAGCTGGTCCCTGCTGTCGCGTTGCTTGCTATGGCTTTCATATTACCTGTGATGTGAGGCAGGGCGACAGCAGGGGCCAGAGCGCATAGTACCAGGACTGCGGCTCTGCCGCTGCCACCGCCGGTGCCGCAGGTGGCAGTGGCGGGCCGGATAAAAATCCTTGGCGGGCCGCATGCGGCCCGTGGGCCGTAGTTTGAGGACCCCTGCTCTGAAGAATCCATAGCTGTTCATAGGATGTTTAACTCTTTGCTGAAGTGCATTGTTTGTGTGTCTAAATGTTTTATCTTGTGACTGCTGGATCGCAATGTCTGGGTGATGGAGATAATGCTCCATGGGAAAAGGATGCAAATTAACAGTCTGAAGGCAGAAAAGTTTAAAACGAACTTAAAGGGAACCTGTCACATAGTTTTTGCCCCCTGGCTGAGGACAGCACAGGCTAGTGTCAGACCTGCTGAATCCAACGCTGTGTCTCTTATTCTGTAAGATGCTGTAGTCTTCGTGTATTTAATGCTCAAATCTGCAGTTTTCAGCCAGAAGAGTCATTCGAAGAGTCCTTCAGAGAGTCAGTTTTTTTCAAACCCCACCCACCTGAGGCTAGCCCACCCACCTCACCTGACAAACCTATTACTTTGAATAGGTAGAAACAGGTGAATAACTGTCAGTGGGCGGAGCTAGCCTTTGGTGGGTGGAGCTAACGCCTGCTCATGAATAAGATTTGAGGGGTAAATGCTTTAAAACTACAGCATCTTACAGAATAAGGGACACAGCGCTGGGAACAGCAGGTCTGACACTAGCTTGTGCTGCCCTCAGCAAGGGGGGCACAACCTATGTGACAGGTTCCCTTTAAATGTCTGTTTTAGTAAATACATGTGCTGTTTGGGAAATGTCATTCTGTAATATATAATTCTGAAGCATCTTTCTGCAAACCTTTATGTTGTGGTCCCCCTGTTATTCCTCCTATATATTCATTACCAGTCTGTCAGATGGGTGTGTGCACAGTCTGGCATTATCCAATCAGTGCTGTCAGAGTCAGTGTGGGCAGGGACACACCCCTTTCAAAACTGGAATGGCAACACCCAGCTGACTGATTCAGAAATATATTTCTAGATTAAATAACAGGGAAACAGCACAACACAGAGTTATAAGAGGAGATTCTGCAGAATTGATATTTCACATGGGACACAAGGATATTGTCTTCACCTGCAGATATCCAGGATCCAGGATATATCCAGGATCTCAGCCGCTGTTTTATCTCTATCAGATGTATGGCCCTTTTATCTCTACTTTCTGGCTAGTTCTTTGACTTACTAGAAGAGACTGACCCCTCTGCCCATGTGGAAATGACATAAGCAATAGATTGTCAATGTGGGCCTAGTTGTTAGGCCATGTATCCCTAGCAACCAGACTGTCAGATATGACTCAGCTGTTCAGCTCAAGGCTATTGGCGCTGTACTTACATAAGTGAAGGGGGAAAGAAGTCAAAATCAGCTTGGCAGCAGTAAAACAATGACTGTCTCTGCTTCAGATTCTGCTATTAATGTCAGGGTATTCGCACTGACAACAACTGGATTTAGATATTTATATGGAATAAAAAGGTTAAAGTAACATTTTTGTTATGTACAGTTCCTTGCGAAAGTAATCAACAACAAGTGGGATACAATTGTGAAGTGGAACGAAATTTATTGGATATTTTAAACTTTTGTAAAAAATAAAAAACTGAAAAGTGGGGCATGCAAAATTATTCGGCCCCCTTAAGTCAATACTTTGTAGCGTTACAGCCTGAAATGTGGCAAAAGGTTGAAAAGTTCAAGGGGGCCAAATACTTTCGCAAGGCACTGTAGAATAAGAAGATATAGAGATTTAGGAGGAATAATTCACTCTATCATGATGTGTGCATTTTTGTACTGGTTAAGGTGGGTTCACACTCTGATATTGCATGCGCTGCAGGTATCTGTCAAGGTACTGTGAAAAAAGCTAACCCAGGCTAATGCCGCAAAGCAACTGAGGAAGCCCCATAGGGGATAACAGGGTAGATGTATTCCAGCGTCGGCTACTTTTTGCTCTATTTCCTGGTGCATACGCTTATTTTGCAGGACTCAATAGCTACATTACACTATTGTATCAAGTAAAATAAACGTATGTGCCAGGAAATAGAGCAAAATGTAGCCCAGGCTGGACTACATCTGCTCGATTATCTCCTATGTGGCCACATTGCAGTATCCGCCAGGGTAACTTTCTATACGGTACAACGACAGATACCTGAAATGTATGCAATATCATAATGTTACATAGTTAGTACGGTTGGTAAACCTATAAATACAAGGGCCAAGCAAAGAGAATGGATATTATAAATACAAAGAATACCCCAAAAAATTGTACCCAATATAATAGTATAGAAATGAAAAAACAATACTTTATTAGCTCTTATTATAAACAATAAAAAAATATAGCAATCCACTAAGAGACGTAAAGGGAGGGCACCAATGGGTTAATGCAAGCCGGCTGCACTTATATTGCTACACAGTAGAACCCCACACTGCAAATCTTCGGGTGGTGCTCAGCCTTAATAGAAACAGCTTGGAATCCAAAAGCTGAAGAAGAATCAGCGGCACTCACCAACTTAATAAACGGATTTCTTTATTCCAAACACGGAATAACAGACAGACGGGATGGATGGCCGCACGCCAACACACCTACGATCGTTTCGCGCGTGAACGCGCTTTCTCAAAGTGTACGAGGAAGTGACGACACAGCGTCTTAGATCCTCTCTTAAGTAGGCATACCTTAAATATAGCTGCATACATTTAGAAACATATAACGATACAAACAGACAATACATTACAGAAACATCACTAGAGGACACATAATAACTATTTATAAAAACGATGACAGATCGTTCCTGTCATTTAAACCTAAGACACCCAGGGCTTCAGTGCGCAGAATCTAGTGTGACGATCGACTCCATTAATTGTTGGAAACACCCTCTGCAACCCTGCAAATGAGATTACAGAAATATCATTACCATGCACTTCACTTATATGAGATAAAAATCTTGGAGCTCCCTTTTGCGTTTTTACCGAATAAATGTGTTCCCTAATCCTAACAAAAAGGGGCCGAATCGTTTTGCCAATATAAAAGAGACCACAGGGGCACCACATCACGTACACCACAAAGTGTGAGCGACATGTTATTAGTTCATTAACAGTGTAACTTACACTTCCAATTTTTAAAAATCTACCCGTAACCATTCTGACACAGAATGAACAAGAACCACATTTATGATTTCCTTTAGGGGCAAGATTAGTATGCCAATTAGTATTATCATTCTTCAAGCAGCCATGGACTAGTTCATCCCTCAAGTTCCGACATCTTCTAAAAGTTACAATTGGGGGCTTTTGCACTTTCTCCTGTAGATCAATATCTGAAGATAAAATATGCCAATTCCTTCTAACTGAATTTCTGATTATATCGGACATATTACATATTAAAAGAAAAAATAGCTCTATCTTCCTTCCTTACATTCCTTCTTCTGAAAAGCAGTTTGTTTCTATCCTGATTAATTGCCTTGGAAAAAGCACCCCCGAAATAACCTCCTCATTAAAACCTCCTCATCCTCAACCTATCAGCCAACTCAAGATATGTTCCAAAAAGTCACTATATTCACTGTTGTTCCGCCTAAGTCGCAAGAATTAACCATATGGCAGGGAGTTCTTAACATGACAGGGATGGAAACTATTAAAATGCAATAGAGAGTTCGTTGCCGTGGTCTTTCTAAATCCCTTAGTTCTGATAGTATCCTCTCCAATAGTGATTTCTACATCCAGGAAGACCACTGATTTCCCTCCGAAGTTCGAAGTGAACTCCATATTGATATCAATTTTTATTGATGTACTTCACAAAATCATAAAAACTCAGATTCCGTCCCTGTCTAAATAATTAGAATATCGTCTATAAATCTAGACCAATGCGCAATGTATCTTACAAACGGATTCTTAATATTATAGACATAGTTCTCCCAATACGCTAGAAAAAGATTTGCGAAGGTCGGAGCAACTGGCGTGCCCATTGCGGTGCCTGTATTTTGGGCATACCAAACATCATTGAATCTAAAAGCATTATGGCTTAAAACAAATTCCAATGCTTCACAGATGAAATCCATTTGTTGTGGAGTCCTATTCGTCCTGCCTAAAAATGACCTGATGGCCTTTAGTCCATCAGCATGTCTAATTTTAGTATAAAGGCTGACGACATCAATTGTCGCCAGTCTAAAATTAGGGGACACTGTGAAATCATTCAATGTCTGCAACAATGTTTCGGTGTCTAGTAAAAAAGATGGAACATTGGACAATATAGGTCTCAAAAGCCAATCTAAATATTGGGACAGTGGCTCTGTTACAGAGCCCCTCCCCGCAACTATTGGCCGGCCAGCTGGCTGAGTAAGTGACTTGTGTACCTTTGGCAGAAAATACCAGTATGGCTTAGCTGGTCTATCCGGTAAAAACCTTTCTGCCAATCGTTTCGAGAGAAACTCAATAGATCTCCCTTTCTGTAACAATGAACGTAATTTATTCAGATATAACTGACTAGGATCATTTCTCAATTTTTCATACGTCCTAATATCACTGAGTTGCTGATTGGCTTCAAACAAATAAGCCAATTATCCATAAGCACAATATTTCCCCCCCCTTGTCAGCGGGCTTTATTATCACATTACCATTCTTTTTTAAACATTTCAAAGCTATCCTCGCCTCTGATGTCAAATTGTATGCTGCTTCAGGGTACGGCAAAGCCTTGACGTCACCCAATACCGCTCTACTAAAATTAGCCAGAGATGAGCCCGGTGACAAGGGGGGGGGGGGGGAGCGCTTTTTACACCACCACAGAAACGTTCTCCACTTCCTAAATCACTTATATTGTCTCCTAAATCCATGTCCAATAATTCCAACAGGTCAGACATCACTTCTCGATCTAATGAGGACATATTATCGCCCAAACAGAAGCCTAACCTGCCAATTTTCGTTTGTTCTTCCCCTTCACAGTCAAGACTCTCTCTATTTTGGCGACCTTTAAACATCTTAAACAGGTTCAGCTTTCTCAGAAAGGGAGCTCCAAGATTTTTATCTCATATAAGTGAAGTGCATGGTAATGATATTTCTGTAATCTCATTTGCAGGGTTGCAGAGGGTGTTTCCAACAATTAATGGAGTCGATCGTCACACTAGACTCCTTGAATGCGAGGCGCAGTGGATTCTGCGCACTGAAGCCCTGGGTGTCTTAGGTTTAAATGAAAGGAACGATATGTCATCGTTTTTATAAATAGTTATTATGTGTCCTCTAGTGATGTTCCTGTAATGTATTGTCTGTTTGTATCGTTATATGTTTCTAAATGTATGCAGCTATATTTAAGGTATGCCTACCTAAGAGAGGATCTAAGACGCTGTGTCGTCACTTCCTCGTACACCTTGAGAAAGCTGCCCCAACACATCAGACTCTCCCCCACTCTCACCAGCTTCAAAAGTAACCTGAAAACCCATTTCTTCAGGCTTGCCTATAACCTTCACTAAACTTGTCACTACTTCCTCCACAGACCTGTCTGCCCCTCACCTCCTGTCTCTTTCCCCCTCCTTGTAGATTGTAAGCCCTCGCGGGTAGGGTCCTCTCTCCCTCTGTCGTGCCAATTGTCATTGTTCACTTATCTTTGTACTCATTTGACTTATGTAATGTATGTAACCCCCTCGACTGTACAGCGCCCTGGAATCAATGGCGCTTTAAAATAAATAATAATAATAATAAAAAGCGCGTTCACGCGCGAAACGATCGTAGGTGTGTTGGCGTGCGGCCATCCATCCCGTCTACAATAACAGACAAAATCACACCCAAATAAAAAATATATACCGAACTAATCCCACTGAAACATAATGCTATACATGATATAGGTGATAACAGTATAAAAAAATCACATAAATAAATACAAAAACATCAGTTCAATACATCACCAGGGGTCAGCGGATTAGAGTGAACCAAACCACCCTGATGTTTTGTATTTTTTTATGTGATGTTTTGATACTGTTATCACCTATATGATGTATAGCATTATGTTTCAGTGGGATTAGTTCGGTATATATTTTTTATTTGGGTGTGATTTTGTCTGTTAGGCCATGTTCACACGGCTTAAAATTAGACGTATTTCAGTCCGTAATTATGCGCCGGAGTGCGCAAATTACGGCTGGAATATGTCCAAGTCATTACGGTAACCCACAGTTCTCATAGAGAACTATGGATTACGTCTCCTCTCCCTGCTCGACGAATACGCCGAGGGGGGAGATAATTGACATGTGAATTACCAGCGGCGTATACGCGCCGCTAGTAATGATAGTCTATGGGCCGGTGATGTGCCAGTCCCCCGTCCCCACCCCCGCTCCCGCCCCCGGCCACACGGCGTAATTGCGGGGCGTAATTATGCCCTGCAAATACACCGTGTGAACCTAGCCTTCTTGTTATATATATTTTTTATTGTTTATAATAAGATCTAATAAAGTATTGTTTTTACATTTCTATACTATTATATTGGGTACAATATTTTGGGGTATAGTTAGTACAGTTGAAAAATGTTAACCCATGCTTTATTTATTTATATAGTTCTATCATATTCCACAGTGCTGTACAGAGATTTTCATCATTCACATTGGCCACTGTCGCCATTGAGACCCACATTCGAAATTTCACATTAACCTATCTGTATATTTTAGAGTGTGGGGAAAACCAGAGAAAACCCTCACAAACATGGGGAGAACATACAACCTCTTTATAGATGTTGTCCATGTTGGGACTGGAATCCACGCCCTCAGCGCTGCAAGGTGACAGTGCTATCCACTGAGTCTCCCTGCTGCCCGGCCATCTTCTCCTGGAGTCTGATTTGGACATCTCGGGTGTGCCTTCTTTGTAGAGTGCTTCATGAGCCCTGAAAAACACCATCTCCAGATTTGCCAATCCAATACTCCTAAACACCCAACAAATACTCTTTTGTGTATATGGGAACATTTCTTGCTTAATTTGTGCACCACAACCTATAGAAATACGTGAAGATTTCTGAAAGGGTAAAAAGTCAGTCGAGCTCCCAAAGCTGCTTTAAATCCCACAGGATCCATACAAATATTATTTGTCAGACACACAAATAGACTCGTTCATTCGTTTGTTCTTCGCTCAGCTGTGACACAGTTTGTTTCTATAGCAACTTGAAGACTGCGCAAGTGCCCAAGGATGTGATTCTCTGTTCTCCTTCTGTGAATACCAAGCACTGTGGGGACGTCTCTACGATTCGTGCATCTTGAATTTTAGACCCGTACAGAACACGCAGCACAACATCTCAAAACAACCGTAATTCTGTCCTTGTCCGTCCAATTTCTCCTAATTATATGTTTTCTCCTTTATCATAAGTGATACTAATTACAAATTCTGATTCACTTTTCATTATAAAAATCTGGGCACACATAAATAGAATACTTGCAAGCTGCTGCAATTACCACAATTTTCCCACAAGATTGACGATCATAGAACCATGGAGGGCAGAGACAACAGAATTTTGGCACAAAAATAAATATAGCAGTGTGTGATAATCCTTTTATTATGTTTTATATACAAAATTAGATAGGTAGATAGATAGTTAGTTAGATAGATAGATAGATAGATAGATAGATAGAGAGAGATAGAAATTAAGAGACAGATAGATAGAGAAATAAAGAGATAGATAGACAGAGAGATAGATAGAAAGAGATAGAAATAAAGAGATAGATAGATAGATAGATAAATAGATAAAGAAATAAAGAGATAGATAGATAGAGAAATAAAGAGATAGATAGTGAAATAGATAAATAATCATTTATGTTTCAATATTATAGTTGTCACGGATCACCTGTGACAGATAGCATTGAACCACGCCAAGGTGTGGATCCCAAGGAGCCCCTTGGTTTTTAACCTTAGGGTTAGCCATGTTCACATGGCTTATTTTGGCGCGCTTTTTGCTGCATATTGCGTGTTATATTCGTCGAAATGCGCGCCGCAATTACAGTAATCCATAGCTCTCACAGAGAGCTAGGGTTTACGCGTCGTCTCCCGCGCGTACAATACGATCATATTGTACGCCGAAGAGAAAAGTGACATGTTAATTGTTATCGGCAAATACGTGCCGCTAACAATGAATGTCTATGGGACTGGTACCCGGGTGCTTTGGAAAGACGCGCTGATCAGTGCGTCGCTCCAAAACACCTGGCATATTGCGGTGCGTGCTATACACACCTCAATTCACCGTGTCAATATACCCTTAATCTCTGTACAGGTCACTACTCCTGATGCAGTCACATATAGGACCTTCTTATCCATTGGAAACAACAGGCAATTATCTGAGGGTACCACAAGCATAGGGGCATCAGATGGTGAATGTATGTCTGAGCAATCCAGGGCACACTCTGTGTGTGTTAAAAACCATGGTAGAGTAGGAACCCATCTGCCAATTAGTCTTGTAGACTGCAGGCTGCCTGTTATGATAGGGGTGTGCTTGGGGGTGGTTAGAGGCAGGGTCTCATGTGGTGTCATGTTTGGGGTTGACTAGAGGCAAGGTCTGGTAAGATGTAATTTAAACCCTTACCCCTGCAGCCAGTTTTGACCTCCCTGACAGAGGCCCATTTTTTAAATCTGATATGTGACACTTTATGTAGAATAGTTTTTTGATACTTTTACCTATCCATGTGTTTTACAGACTGTTTTCTCGTGATACATTGTGCTTTAAGTAAGTAAAAAATTTTGGTCCATACAATTCTTGTTTATTTCGTGAAAAATATCAAAATATTGTGAAAATCTGAGACTTTGCCATTTTCAAAGTTCAAAAATGTCTGCATGTAAGACAGTTATTACAAACACAATAGTTTATAACTACCATATGTCTACTTTAGGTTGACATAATTTTTTTAATGTGTTTTTACTTTTTTTACAACATTAGGTGGTCAAAAAATTTAGCAGTCATTTTTCACATTTTTAAGAAAATTTGTATAATAAATATTTTTAGGCCCCGGTCCAATTCTGAGGTGACTTTGAGGGGCCTGTATGTTAGAAATCCCCATAAATTACTCTGAGAAACTACATTGAGAATTTGTATGTTTTTTATTTTGTACTGCTTTTACACAATAAAAACACTTTTTTTCAAAAGGGAAAACATGTTTTTGCATCGCCATAGCCTGGGAGCCATAACTTTTTTATTTTTCTATGTATAGAGCTGTGTGTGGGTTTGTTTTTTGTAGGATGAGCTGATGTTTTTATTGGTACCACTTTGGAAATAATATGATTTTTTGATCGCTTTTTATTCCATTTTATCTGCTGCGGGATTAACGAAAATTGCAATTCTGCGACTGTTGTTTGGGTTATTTTTTACAGTGTTCACCATATTGGTTAAATTACATGATATATTTATAGGGTAGGTCATTACGCACATGGTAATACTTTTCTGGGGCGATTACCGTGTTTGTGTTTTACTTTTTTTTTTACTTCTTTTGTACTTTTTTAATTTTTTTTTTTTTACTTTTCCCCATTGGAGACTTGTACCAGTGATCTTCAGATCACTGTTACACTACAGAGCAGTGATGTCACAGGCAGCCCGGAAACCCTTTGTTAGGCTTTCAGGCTGTCAAGGAAGCCAATATCTCTCGCGATTGATCTATGCTGCCAAGGGGTTAATCGCCTGCGGCCGGAGTGAGCTCCAGCCATGGGTGATGCAGCATAGAGCCAGGTGTAATATAATATACAGCGGGTCCCATATTACGATCGTGTGGCCCTGCTTAAGTGCCCGCATGATGTCCAGGATGTACCTGTACGTCAATTTGTGGGAAGTCACTTTCCGCTAGGACATACAGGTACGTCCAATGTTGGGAAAGTGTTAATTGTTCAGGGCCCAATGCATTGCTATGCCCAATGGCCCATAATGCTGATAAGACAACCTTGGTCACCTGAATCAATAGCTATTGTCCAAATGTAGTACCAAGAGAGTTGAAAGGCATAGATGGTCAGGCAGAAGACAAATAGAGAGGTCAAACGACAAGACGAGGGCAATATAAACTCTATGCAGAATTTGTTAGGCCACACCAGAAAGTACAGTCAGGCACAGAATCAAAGATCAGGCATGAAAATAACGAAAGTGTTCCTTTAACTAGCCACCATAGTTATTCCATTTGAGGGGGAGCAGATAGGTGGAATGCTCCGACCCTTTAAATCTAAGAGAACTAATAGAGCTGCCACATGAGACTCAGGGAAAGTCGCATGAAGCAATGCAAAGGTAAGCAGTCGTGACTCGTGAGCATAGTCCCTGATGTGCCTTTTTATTGAAAATGAGTGATTCAGGTTTTTTTTCTGTTCTTGTAGCTTGTTAACATATATAATGAGCAATGGCGGATATTCACTGGAATACTGTGGTGTTCCTGATTATATATAGTATAAATGGTACTAGTCTTCTAAGGGTCATAGTGCAGCAGTGACATAGACAAGAACCACTATGACACCATGCACCAGGGATTTTAAATTAGTTCAATTAGCGGCCACATGGATTTCCAGCTGAACACCCACAAAACTGTGCAGCCATTAACATGGATGAACACTGATCGCTATTGGCCATGTGGTTTTGTTGCTGTTCACCTGCAAATCCATGTGGCCGCTCAGTAAGCTCATTGAACAACACAGTGCTTCTTAGCAGTATCAAGGTGACTGCACCAAGAGCACTCTGTGTATTCCTACTCTTAAAAGAGTTTTGCCAGGACGTGCCTTATCTGCTAAGAAGCAAAAGTAAACAAGCCAAGGCTGAACTAAGAGAGAGAGAGAGAGAGCTGGTCAGAGCACAGAGCCATGCATAAGGGATCGTCTGCAATGTTCACTCACATAATCACACTACAACTAGTGGATTCTGTATACAAAAGACAACACCTTTCTCCACAGCAGCTTGAAAGCTCCTTCATGTTCCCTATCATCAGATGAAGCAGGGATCTACTCAGATAATCACACTACAACTAGTGGATTCTGTATACAAAACACAACATATTTCTACCCGGTGCCTTGAAAGCTTTTTCAGCTCCCTCTCATCAGATAAGAAGTGTTCTCTGCGCAAGCCCGGCCAGCAGCTCTTGTCACTCTGCCTGGTCGTATCTAATGCAAGCTTTTAAGTAACTAAGGGCAGGTAAGGCAGCCTGTAGCTCTCTCAGGCTGCAATTTTTTTAATCACATATATTTAGAAAAGTGATTAAATATCCATTTTGGAGGATCCCACATCAACATTACATTGTGGCAAAACCCCTTTAAGCTTTCATTGTATCGACAGAAGAGCTAGCCTCATAGTAGACCTTTACCTCCTACATTAAAATATTATATAGAGGAAAACAAGCTGTGACACATTAAAAGCTTCAGAGACATTTGGTTCTTTTCTAAATAATTCTATTTCAGTTAATTAAATTGTAAATCAATGTCTAATAACTGATAATGGATAGAAGGATTATGTTTCTATGTAATAAGAATATGGTAATGCTACAGGTATTTTAATTTAATAATTTGATGGTCATTTAATATGTCTTGCTGCTGAACATAAAATCCAGTAAAAGATTCCTGATGAATTTCAATCTCTCTCTGGCTGCAATTGCTTATTGTCTCTCTCTCTTAGCACAGCCCAGTGCTACCTCCAGGAGGAGCAGTGATTAATTATGTAGATTGCATATTAACTGACACCCTGTCTGGGCTGCTTTGGTACTTGATATTCACAGGATTGCATATTCTCTGGAATGCCAGACATGAGCTTCTGTCTCAATGTCATATTATATTTCAGTTAAACTTGTGGTTTTCCTGCAATCAAAAACGTGTTCCTTTCAAACAATGACTTTTCTTATGCTCCCAAAAAGTAAGGGCTCTGTAACAACGGTGGCTTGCCTAAAAGCCTCGGAGACTGCCAGGCTGCCTGTGACATCACGATGACCGATTGTGCCTTGTGAGAATGGCCGGGCATAGTGATTGACAGTCGCCATGGAGACCAGTACATAGCAGTTCTGCTGATCTGAAGATCACTGGTACAAGTCCCCCGTGGGGAAAAGTAAAAAAAAGAAAAAAAGTACAAAAAAAAGTGAAAAAAAGTAAAACACAAACAATAAAATAAAAACACGTACACCGCCTTTTTCCCCTTTACAAACACCCCAAAAAGGATAAAAAATAAAGTACGTGTATTTGGTATCACTGCGTGCATAACGACCTATACCTATATATTTGTCAAGTTATTTAACCTGCACGGTGAACGCCATAAAAAACAAACAAAAAACAGTGACAGGACATAAAATAGAATCAAAAACAATCAAAAACTTATATAAATGCCAGAATGGTACGAATGAAAACAGCAGTTCATCCTGCAAAAAAAGCCCTTACACAGCTCTGTATACGGAAAAATAAAAAGTTATGGCTATCAGAAGACAGCGATGCATAAATATTGTTTTATATAATAAAACCACTTTTTTTTAAAGCACTTCAGCATTAAATAACTATATAAATTGGATATTGTTTTAATTGTATCGACCCACAGAGTAAAAATAACTTGTCACATATACTACACAGTGAGTGCTGTTAAAAATAAAAAAAACACTACTAGAATTGTAGTATTTTGTTCACCCTGCCTTCCAAAAAATAGATTTAAAAGCAATCAAAAAGCCTTGTCCTCACAAAATAAATTCCAATAAAAATGTCAACTCATCTGGCAAAAAACAAGCCCTTACACAGCTCAGTACACATAAAAATCAAAAATTTATTAAACTCAAACTATGGCGATGCAAAAAAGTGTTTTCCTTTTTGAATAAAAGTTTTTCTTGTGTAAAAGCTGTAAAACAAAAATACACAAAAAAAATCTACCAGGATTGTTGTATTTTGTTCAAAACACCTCACAAAAACCTTAATAAGAAGCGAGCAAAGCGTCAAATGAACCCCATAATGATACCAATAAAAACTTCAACTCATCGCACATATCCATATACAGAAAAATAAAAAAGTTATGGCTATCAGACAATGGCAACATAAAAATGCAATTTTGTATGAATGCATTTCTATTGTGTAAAAGTAATAAAACTATATACAATTTATATCCTTGTAATTGTACCGACCCCCATAGTAAAGTTATCCTGTCATTAAAACCGCACAGTGGGTGCTGTAAAAATTAAGCTTCAAAAAACAATGACGGAAATGCATTTCTCCCCGCCCCCCCATTTTCATGGCCCAATGCTAAAAAAATTATGAAACACCTGTGCGCCCAAAATGCACAATACACCCCTAGATGAGATCCATGAGGGGTATTTAATCCAAAATGGGTTGACTTCTGGAAGGTTTCACCTGTTCTGCTACTTTGGCGGCTTTGCAAATGCAGCACGGCAGCCATCAAAATCTGTGTTCCAAAAGACAAATAGCGCTCACTCCCCTGCCATGCTCCCAAAAAGCAGTTTACACCTACCTTTAGGGTATTGCCGAACTTTCAAGAAATTGCTTAACAAATTTTGGGATGCTTTTTTCCAGGATTCCTTGTGAAAATGAAATATTCTAAGCTAAAATTGCAGATTGTTGGAAAAAATTAAATTTTTCATTTTCACAGTCTAATGCTTAAAAAATTGTGAAACGCCTGTGGGGTCAATATACTCACTACACCCCTGGATATATTCCTTATGGGGTGTAGCATCCAGTATGAGGTCTTTATAGGGGTGTTTATTAAGTTTTAGCACCTTAGGGTGTCCACAAACCTGTAATGACGCCTAAAGAAAGTCCTAATGAAAATAAGACCCCAAAATCTTGTAGGTGCTCTTCCTACTCTGAGGCTTGTGGTTGAGCCAAATAGCACACTAGGGCCACATATGGAATATCTCTAAAAACAGCAGAATTGGGGAAATCAATGTTGAGTTGCATTTCCTTGGTCATATTTACCGTGTCCCTGTGAATAATGGATACAAATTGAAAATCTGCAAAAATAAGTGAAATTTTGACATTTCACCTCCACTTTGCTTTAATTTCTGTGAAACAACTAATGGGTTAATACATTTCTAAATGCTGTTTTGAATACTTTAAGGGGTCTAGTTTCTTACATGGAATCATTTATGGAGGTATCTAACGTACAGGCCCCTCAAAACCATGTCAGAACTGGACTGGTCTTTAAAAATATCAATGTTGCAATTTTTCTTCAAACTGTGAAAAATTGCTACTAGATTTCTAGTAGTCCTCTAATGTTGTAACAAAATAAAATCATTTAAAAATGATGCCAACCTACAGTAGACACAATGATGCCAACCTACTGTATCAAAAAGTTATTCCCACATAAAGTGACACATGTCAGATTTAAAAAAATGGGGCTCTGTCAGGGAGGTCAAAACTTGCTGTACCCTTAAAGGGTTAAAACGGATGCCTCACTACAAGGTTTGCTTTTTATGTTAAAAATCTTCCAAAAACAAGTCACTTTGCAATATGTGTTCATTAACAGTGTCCTACCTATTCTGAGATATCCCCTCTTGTATGGGCTGCATCAGCTCCTCAGGTCGCTATAGCTACAGACCTGTTTGATCTATCCTGATAGGCTACCGGCACTGGTTGTTATAGCTACAGACCTGGCTTCTATTGCAGCCTAATGGAAGCCAGTAAACACACACCTGAATTCAAAATGAAACCAAGAAAACAGGACTGAGGTAAGATGAATCAATGTAGTGAGACAACCCCTTTAAGGATGCTATCTTGATCTCCAGGAATTGCATAGTTTTGCGGAGGGAGAGGATGTCGGTGGCAGATTGTTGCAGGTTGATCCACAGCCTTGGAGACTATTGCATCCTAGGATTAGTCCCTATCCTCCCCATCATTCTCCACTTATGTCTGAGGCTTTCAAAAAAACTTTGGGCCTGTGAATCCCTCTCACCTTTTCTCTTCATAGGTCTGTTTATGCTTTATTCCTCAAAATGCTTGATGAGTGCACAGGGCCGGACTGGGAATAAAAATCAGCCCTGACACTAAGCCCCCAGCAGCGTACATACAATATCCTCTTACAAAATTTCCCATGTTCTCGCACCTCGCCACTTTCTAAAATAAACTACACTATAAAGGTGCTTTCACATGGAGCCTTTTTGATGTGTTTTCTATGTGTTTTTGGTGCATTTTTTATGTGTTTTTGGTGTGGTTTTGTGCAGAAAGGAGGAGCAGTTAATGCTGAACATTTCTGCACAAAAAAACGCATCAAAAATGCACCAAAACTGCTCCGAGTGAAAGCCCCCTACACACAAGAAAGAAAGAAACAGTGGTGCAGAGAAACCCCTCATCATAGAGTCAGGGGTGCACTTGCTTTACAATCAGGGACAAGCCCACACTGACACTACATAAGCACCAGCATAACCTACAACCCCACCAATCACATCCCCGGTAGTCAGGTCACCATCACATGAATACAGCACTGATTCAACACAGAAGTAAAATTACCCCTGACAGCAGGGACTCACAGGAGACGTCAGCGCGGATGGGAGTTGTCTTCTTCTCCTTTTCTTCTCCTTCTAGCCCAAACCTCAAGATTGTCTTCCCTGATGAGTCGTTCCCTTCCATTTCTTTCTCCGTCCGGTACAGCATGCAGTGTCTTCTTCTAGTGATCACTACTCGTCCCTGTAGAATTTACCACAAATACATCTTAGACTCTTCTCTTTGCCAGCACTTTCCTATCAATTCCCCAAACAGCGTATGTTATACCCTAAAAATTAGACATTAAAAAATGTCAGTTAAGTGGCATGTAAATACCTAGACCCCCATTAGGTAGGTAGACAGGGCCTACCACAGTCACAAGGCAGGAAGCTTGGGCTCCCCCCAGGGACTAGGCAGGTAGCTGGGGCTGCCCCAGTAACTAGCCAGGTAGCTGGGACTGCCCCGATAATCAGCCAGGTAGCTAGGGCTGCCCCCGGTAATCAGTCATGTAGGGCCAGTAATTATCCATGTAGGGCCAGTAATTAGCCAGGTAGGGCCAGGGGCAGTAATTAGCCAGCTAGGGCCAGTATGTAGGCAGGCAGGGCCAGTATGTAAGCAGGCAGGGCCAGTATGTAGCCAGGCAGGGCTAGTATATAGACAGGGCCACTTATAGGTAGGCAGGGCTGGTAAATAGGCAGACAGGGCAGGTATATAGGTAGACAGGGCAGGTATATAGGCAGACAGGGCAGGTATATAGGCAGACAGGGCTGGTAAATAGGTAGACAGGGCTGGTATATAGGTAGACAGGGCTGGTATATAGGTAGACAGGGCAGTATATAGGCAGACGGGGCAGTATATAGGCAGACGGGGCTGGTATATAGCTAGACAGGGCAGTATATAGCTAGACAGGGCTGGCATATAGCTAGACAGGGCTGGTATATAGCTAGACAGGGCAGTATATAGCTAGACAGGGCTGGTATATAGCTAGACAGGGCAGTATATAGCTAGACAGGGCTGGTATATAGCTAGACAGGGCAGTATATAGCTAGACAGGGCTGGTATATAGCTAGACAGGGCAGTATATAGCTAGACAGGGCAGTATATAGCTAGAGAGGGCTGGTAAATAGCTAGACAGGGCCGTATATAGCTAGACAGGGCTAGTATATAGGCAGACAGGGCAGTATATAGCTAGACAGGGGCTGGTATATAGCCAGACAGGGGCTGGTATATAGCTAGACAGGGCAGTATATAGCTAGACAGGGGCTGGTATATAGCTAGACAGGGGCTGGTATATAGCTAGACAGGGGCTGGTATATAGGCAGACAGGGGCTGGTATATAGCTAGACAGGGGCTGGTATATAGGCAGACAGGGGCTGGTATATAGCTAGACAGGGGCTGGTATATAGGCAGACAGGGGCTGGTATATAGCTAGACAGGGGCTGGTATATAGGCAGACAGGGGCTGGTATATAGCTAGACAGGGGCTGGTATATAGGCAGACTTGGGCTGTTATATAGCTAGACAGGGCTGGTATATAGCTAGACAGGGCTGGTATATAGCTAGACAGGGCAGTATATAGCTAGACAGGGCTGGTATATAGCTAGACAGGGCATTATATAGCTAGACAGGGCTGGTATATAGCTAGACAGGGCAGTATATAGCTAGACAGGGGCTGGTATATAGGCAGACAGGGGCTGGTATATAGCTTGACAGGGGAGTATATAGCTAGACAGGGCTGGTATATAGCTAGACAGGGCAGTATATAGCTAGACAGGGCTGGTATATAGCTAGACAGGGCCGTATATAGCTAGACAGGGCTGGTATATAGCTAGACAGGGCAGTATATAGCTAGACAGGGCTGGTATATAGCTAGACAGGGCAGTATATAGCTAGACATGGCTGGTATATAGGCAGACAGGGGCTGGTATATAGCTAGACAGGGCAGTATATAGCTAGACAGGGGCTGGTATATAGCTAGACAGGGGCTGGTATATAGGCAGACAGGGGCTGGTATATAGCTAGACAGGGGCTGGTATATAGCTAGACAGGAGCTGGTAGTTTTAAAAAAATAAATAAAACCAATACTTACCTGAGGTCTCTGCTTCTTCTTCTTCTGTCTTCCCCGGAGGCCTCCGGCAGCAGACTGCAGGGCCGCGGGGCAGGCGCGCGATGTGATGACGTCATTGCGCGCCTGCCCCGCGGCCTGCTGGGAGCTGAACAGATGGGATCAGTAGATCCCAGATGTTCAGCCTCGGCTGCTGCTTGCACCGCGCGGTATAGGCGGCGGCCGTGATGGCTGCATGGCTGGGTCAGTGACCCGGCCGTGTAGCCGTGTGGTGATGGGGGCCTGTCGGCCCCCTGCCACAGGGGTCCGGTCGCTGATGCGACCATTGCGGCCCTTGTAGCGTGCCACAGACCGGTGCCGGCACTCGGAGCCCGCCGGGGGGAAACACCGTCCTCCTCGGCGGGTGATCCGAGCCGACCCTGCGGCCCGGACCCCAGCGGCCCGCCGGGCAAATGCCCGGTTTGCCCTATGGGCAGTCCGGGCCTGTGAGTGCAGGTCTGTTAGTATAGCATGTGATATATTAAGTGTAGGTTAGTCTGTGCTTAGTGTAGTCTCGCATGTTATGCATGACAAATGTGTTCATTTATTATGTCCTGTGCTGTATCACATGGCTATATTCTATGCTTGTTTTTGACGACTGATTTTAAATAAATATTTTCAATTAAACATGAGGCCTCAACCTGTAATACTGTATGCTCAACTGGATTAAGAATTGGTGAAGATATTTCCAAGATATTTTGGCAATAGATAGACTGCAAGGGCGACATGTATGAACGGGTCCTTTTCACTGTTCTGGTGAGAAAAGTGAGCATTTAGCTTTTTTCCCTATGTATGGCACGTCATTCAGACAAGTTGGCGCTCTGTCCCCCACACCCGACACTTTGTAATGCGCCAAAGATGTGGGAGTGTTCATACCACATTCGTAAAATTAGACATATCTATGAATGTGGGGCAGCAAAACTAGGCGCGTAACTGCTCAAACAGCCAGATCTATTTAAATGTGATCTGCCTGAGCCTGAGGAGCCGAAGTGGAACTAGATTTGCCGTTAGGACCAAAAATGTCCCTTATTTCTCAACTTACACCAGTACAATAATAAACAGTGATTTATGATAATTATCAAATTATATAAAATTAAATTACATAAATTTAATAATAAATTACATAATATAAAATGAATGTAAAGTTATATACGATCCCAAAAATATTAAATTTTCTCCTATAAAATGTTTTTTAAAATTAATATAATCTAAAATTAATTTTAAATTAAATAATATAAATTAATTAAACCAATGCAGCATCTACCATAAATCTCGTTCTCAATCGTGTGTTTACAGAGTTAGCGTAGTATTATCAGTGATCACAAAGACATCACAGCAAGCTAGAAATAAAATAAAAGGTGTTAGGATCGCTTGTCAGTGAGTAGAAACTATGGTAGTGATCTTGTATGTTGCACCACAAGTCTCAGCAAGACCTGTGGTGTACCGGCTATTGCTGTATGTCAAATAAAGACTGATCCACTGACCTATATTTTTCTGAACACAAATTAACGTACTATATAAAAGTATAAAAAAAAATATTTTGAAAGATTTTAATTATAAATAATAAAATATAAAAATCACCACAAAGGATCACTAGGGACCATGTCCTATACCAAAGGTCTGCTCTCTAATTTTTTTTCATATTTGTGTATATTGCTCTTTCATGATTAGGTATGCACTCCTATCAGAGTCTTATTACTGCACATGCATCTTCTTCTTTTTCTTCCTTGTTAGACATGATCTAGATGAGTCTCTGCAAGTTTATCTGATTTGTCTTTTCTAATGCTGAGATTTTACTGAGAATTGCTTATATTACTGTACTGTTTTATTTGTTAAATAAAGTTTTTCTTTGAATACGAAAAAAAAAATCCCCACAAAATCTTAGTATTTACATAATACATTTTAAGTTAGAAAAGCAACTCAATGAACTGTTTTAGCAGCCACTGTCCAATTATATCATTAATTCATACACATTTGCAGCATTACTAATGTGCCAAAGTACCGCGGTGCGCCAAACATATACGCTATGCGCCTCGAACCTACGACGCAATTTATGAGCACATAGTCACCACTTTCATATATTCAGGTGCATTGTGCAGGGTGGATACACCTAAATAAAATGGGAAGGGTTGGTGATATCAACTTCCTGTTTGTGGCACATTAGTATATGGGAGGGGGGAAACTTTTCAAGATGGGTGTTGTCAGTGGCAGCCATTTTGAAATTGGCCATTTTGGATCCAACTTTATTTTGTCCAATGGGAAAAGGGTCATGTAACACATCAAACTTATTGAGAATTTCACAAGAAAAACAATGGTGTGCTTGGTTTTAACTTAACTTTATTCTTTCATGAATTATTTACAAGTTTCTTTTTGTTTGCAGCCATTGACATGTTGCAGAGGTTAACACATCAAGAGCGGATAGAAATTGTGTTGATCTCTGTTGATTCTGGGGTCCACCAGTGGATTTGATCCTGAGGGCCCCCAGCTACTCTACATGCCTCTTACACTCTGCCTCTTGCTTTTTGCCCCTTTCTCTCTGCCTTTCTGCTCCTCCCAAGGATGTGTATGGAGTTTAAAAAAACTTCTGGTCCGCCATGCTCAGGGGCCATCGGGGATTTCCCCAATGGGCCAATTCAAGCCTGCTGGAGACCCTCATTTTAGTGCTTTTGGGAGTCTTACTGATAGGACTCCAGGAATCAGATATTTTTACCTATCTTGTGGAAAGGAGATAAATGTCAGTTGTGGGAAAATCTCTTCAATGTATAAAATAATACCATTAACATAACAATTATGAATCACTCGAAGATGATTAACATTAGTATTGTCTGCTGCTGCACACACCTCCTTGTATGGCAGTTCCTGAAATTTCCACTCAAAAAGAAAACTGAAGCAGGATGTCTTCTTAGGGAGATGCCACCTCTTTTACTAGTCACCCCTCTTTACAGGCATTAGTGACCATCTTCTCTTGTGCCACCACTCTTCAAGAATTATCGAATGTGTCCATGCTCATGGAGATCCAGCATGTAGTACGGGCAGCGTATAGTATCATATATCAGGGACTGTAAAGTTAGGAGGGAGCATGTGCTATCCCTTTCCTTCTTGTAATGTATTACTGAATATGAAGCATTACAGTCCCCGAGTGCAGATCTGATAACAGTGTAAAGGCCTCTGATATCTTCAGTCTTTGTAGCTGAACATTTCCATTTTTGTTGTCATACGTTTACTAAAAGAAACCATTTTGAACAATTAGTATACAAATGATTTTGTATTTCCAACTGCATGCTCACCAATGATAAAGGTATATAATGCAAATCATAATCCAGAAAGTCATGCTATTCACAATAACACATCCTGACTTGACATATCTGCTAAACACCCAGTTAAATTATAGGACAAGCCTAAGTACAAGGTGTGTCTCTCTGTTGCATTTAATAATTTTTTATGTAATCTGAGCTGCTAATTCCCTTGTTCTTCCGCCTCTACATATTACATTGTGACAACGTTTTATAGCTGCCAAAAATGATAGTATCACACTAAACAAACTTGTTGGTATTGTAGTGTAGGAGTAGATGGAACTTTTACCTATGACAAAGCAGCGATGCACTCAAAACCTGCTAACTACAAAGAACCAACTGAACCACAAGAAACTCTCAAGACCATAAGAATAGTTTTTAGTCAATGAACTAGGTTCACCAATGCCACGTTGTTCGCTCCATATCCAATTTACCTGAACATGAACTGCTAAAGCAACTGTACAGAAAGGATTTTTAACAGTCTTTGTGAGTACCGAGGACTAAACTGAAAGAGGTTGTACCATCAAAGACATGTTTTACCTAACCACAGTGTAGCTGGTAAATCACTGGGGACCCACAACTGGAAGCCCCACCTATTGCTGTAACAGAGGTCCCAATACCCCCCGTCCTTCCTCATTGCACCCACACAGTCAGGAAGTCTTCAAACGGAGCAGTGGCAGAACATACACAGTGCTGCTCCATATAAAGTCTATAAAATCAACGGAAGTAACAGACTTCTCAGCTATCTCATTCGGTCCCATAGACAATGAACAGAGATGTAGTGTGCATGTTCAACTACTGCTCCATTCAGATTTCCTTCCTGCACAAAAGTGAAGAAATCAGGCGATACCTTTTTCAGGCTAACCAGCAGATATTTTTGTATTTTAAAGATAATCTAATAA
The DNA here is from genome assembly GCA_025379985.1 of Phyllomedusa bahiana. Taxonomy (NCBI): domain Eukaryota; kingdom Metazoa; phylum Chordata; class Amphibia; order Anura; family Hylidae; genus Phyllomedusa; species Phyllomedusa bahiana. The sequence goes on along the minus strand of JAODAL010035363.1, from coordinate 19,095 downwards.
AGCTACTATTTTTTTAAAATTTTTCTGAATACATCCAATTACGGGCTGCTGGATTACCCTTTCCTTTTCTGCTGGTTCGTTGTTTGTGGGATTGGTGCTTCAAAACCCACATTTCCGTGCAGCCGTTATACTTTGAAGAGTTCAGGTGAGCTGAAAACTATCCTATTTTTTCCTTTTTCAGGCTAACTGAGTATATTTGATAGTGAGCTTTCGAAAGTACTAGCTCCCTTCTTCAGACATGGTGTTATACAAGAAACTGAAAATTTACAGACTTTTTATACACAAAAGACATGGACCTTCAAAGGATCTCAGAATTCTTAAAAATAACAAAATGCAATATATTTTTAAGAATTCTAAGATCCTTTGAAGGTCCATGTCTTTTGTGTATAAAAAGTCTGTAAATTTTCAGTTTGTTGTATAACACCATGTCTGAAGAAGGGAACTAGTACTCTCGAAAGCTCACCATCAAATATACTCAGTTAGCCTGAAAAAGGTATCGCCTGATTTCTTCACTCTTCTACTACTTTCTATGGCTAACACGGTACAACATTATACTTCCTGCACAAATACAGTGAGGTAGTACTGGGAGTCGGGGACCCCAATTTAGTCATAAATCAGGTCAAAGCAGTAGGGTCACAGCAATCAGACATTTATCACCTATCCTGTGGGTGGGAGGCACAGCTCCTTTAACCCGTTAAGTCGCACGCCTGAAAAGTAGTTAATGACCAGAAATTTTTTTAGTTTTTGCCTCCTTGTGTCAACAGTTGTAACTTTTTTATTTTTTCAATGATTGCAGATTTTTTTTTTCAATGTTAAAAGATTTTTTTTTTTTACATTTTTTTTTACACCATTCACATTTCACACTTAATAACTTGTTAGATTAATTCTACAGTTTATTACGGTTGTATGGATACCTAATATGTGTTTTTTTGTGTGTGTAATGTATGCGCAATTATTTTTTATGAAATATTTATTTTTATTTTATTATTTATTTATTTTTATTATTTTTTTACACTTTTTATGTTTTATACTTTTTTTAAAAATCCCATGAAGGGAGAACTGTGTTACTTTTTTTTTTTTTTACACTTTGTAATGTATCATCATACTCTAGGGCTACTCTCCTGTGCAGCCATTCCCCGGGCTCTGCCGGGTCACCGGGGGTCCTGATCACCCAACAGAGCATGGAAACCCTTTTATAGCGCTGCGGTAACGAACTGCGGCAATCAAAGGGTTAAACCACCAGGGAGCGCAAGTTCCCCCGCTCCCCAGTTCTCACAGGAGCTGCGCTGGGAACAGGGCTGTGTAGTACAACCCTGTTCCCGGCACTGCTGTGGCGCCAGGCACCGCAAACTCCGATGTCTGCAGCGACGCCAAAAGACGTCGCTGCAGACGGACGAACTGCACCAGCCAACGTCAAAAGACGGTGGACGTTTGTTAAGGAGTTAATGGACTCACTGAGGTGAACTGTCAGCATACTTTGCAGGGGAGATGCAGTTTCATACAGCACTCATTTAAACAAATGGGTGACTTCAGCTATAAAACAACTTTGCCTAAATCAAAAGTGCAGGTAAAAATAAGAAATTTTGTATTATTTCATTGTTCAATATACTGTACAGTGAAGAGTCTCACCTCAGTACTAGATTCACAGCTACACTGCTCCTTACTGCTTTCTAATGTCCTCCATGCTGCTGCTTGTGTGTCTCCTACATTAAGTGGACAGGTGCATTGTACATTATTATACAATAAGCTACTACACAAAAATGTAAGATATATACTAATTATCCATAAGAATAAAACCAAAAACAATCATATTGTGACAACTGCACCTGTCAAGGGTTGGGATATAGGACAACAAATGAATAATCAGTTCTTCAAGTTGATGTGTTGGAAGCATGAAAAATGAGCAATTGTAAGAATCTGAGGGTCATGTTCTCTGTTGGCAGCGACACAAAAAACCATTGCTGCCTACAGAGGGGGTTTGCAGCTTCTAGAGCTGCAATTGCACTAAGAATGAAGCTGTAATTAACAGTAATCCCTGTGCATGGCAGATCCCCACTTTTTAACCCTTTAATGGCTGTGTTTCATGACCATGGCTTGATCAAAGGGGATTCCTCTGCTTCATTGAGTCACCAGGATTCCCAGTGCCCGATGGTGCCTGTGTCTGTACGCTGGGCCTACAGTAGCCCAAGGACTATCTGTATAGTAAGCCTGCTGTCAGGGCACACTGTGTTGCTCTGACAGCAGCCTGTATCATACTGACACAGAGTGTAATGTATTAGCATACAGGAATAAACTAATTCATTACTAAGTGTAAAAAAAAGAAAAATAGTTATTCCTTATTGGGGTTAAAAAAACAAACACATACGTGTGAAAAACTGTGCATACATTACACATAAAAAACAATATTACACATAATAGGTATCCACATGACCGTAATAACCTATAGAGTTAATATAACATTTAGTGTGAAATGTGAAGGGTGTTAACATAAAAAATGCAAAAAAAAAAACCCTTTATGTTCACGCTGCAATTTAAAAAAAAAAATTAAACAATCAATTATATGTAAACTCAAACCACACCCCCTAAATTACAGCTTCTCCCACATAAAACAAGTCCTCATACAACTGCTTCATTGAAAAAATAAAAAAAGATATAACTGTTGGAATCTAGGGAGGCAAAAACGAAAAAATGTAGCTGAACATTAAAACCTTTCAGACCTGGTGCTTAAGGGGTTAATGTTATGGCTGTGTTATTTTGTGATCGTCTGGAACGAATAAGACTTAAAGCATTATAAATGGCACACAGTTATAGTCATGCATCAGAAATGTTTGGCACTGGCTAGACTGGGGTGTGAAGTGTAAGGGATCATTTAACCCTGCAAGATGGTATGCATGAATTTAGTTGATTCTCAGACTGCGGTCCCCAGAGTAGTCATAGACTGGCAGTAGTAATGCTGCAATCATAATAGCATAGTCAGAAATGGAGCCAAAGGTTGTCACCAAGAGAATCAGGATGGGAAAGGCCAGAGGACAACGGCATAATCAGGAAAAAGGCTAAGGATGCCTTCACACAGTGCAGTTTTGGTGCAGTTTTTTTTTGTGCTCCAATTATGTGCCTTTATTGCCAGCAAGCTTTTTGCCATACATGCCAACTCTCCCGTTTTTGGCGGGGGAGTCCCGCTATTTGTGGTACACTCCCGCCCTCCCGGGGGAGTTGGCATTCCTCCCGTCCGCCAGCAGGCGGCGGGGGCTCTTTAAATGGCCGCGGCGACAGAGTAGCCTAGTGCGCTACTCTGGCGCCGCCGGGCCGCTCCTACAGGCGGGTGAAGCGGCCCCCTGCGCCCGCTTCACCCGCCCGGATTTTCGCTGTGCAGGGAGGAGGCAGGAGGGATCGCTCCTTCCTTCCTCCTCCCTCCTGTATGTCCGGCGCCGGTGTGTGCGCCGTACATACAGGTCAGCGGCGCAGGGGACGTGACGTGCGGCTGCAGGGGAGTGACGCGCGGCTGCTCTCACTTCCCCCTGCGCCGCTGAGATCGTCCGGAGCGGCCGTGCTGCAGGAGCCTGGTGAGGTAAGTGGATTTTATTATTTATTTTTATTAGCTATATGGGGGGCTCAGACCTGGCAACAATGGGGGCACTACCTGGCAACAAAGGGGGCATCTACCTGGCAACAAAGGGGATATCTACCTGGCAACAGAGGGGGCACTACCTGGCAACAGAGGGGGCATCTACCTGGCAACAGAGGGGGCAACACCCTGGAAACAAGGGGGGCACAACCTGGCAACAGAGGCCGCACAACCTGGCAACAGAGGGGGCACTACCTGGCAACAGAGGGGGCATCTACCTGGCAACAGAGGGGGCACTACCTGGCAACAATGGGGGCACTACCTGGCAACAGAGGGGGCACTACCTGGCAACAATGGGGGCACTACCTGGCAACAGAGGGGGCACTACCTGGCAAACAATGGGGGCACTACCTGGCAACAATGGGGGCACTACCTGGCAACAGAGGGGGCACTACCTGACTACAATGGGGGCACTACCTGGCTAACAATGGGGGCATCTACCTGGCAACAATGGGGGCACCTACCTGGCAACAAAGGGGGGTCAACTACCTGCTAACAAAGGGGGGCACCTACCTGGCTACAGAGGGGCATCTACTGGCTACAAGGGGGCATCTACCTGCCTGTAAGGGGCACTACCTGCTTATGGGGGGTTACTACCTGGCTATAAGGGCATCTACCTGGCTTTCTTCCAAAGCCGTTATGCAGTTAGGTGGAGTGGGTGTGGCTTTTTGAAGGGGCGTGGCATACCAACAAGATGGGCGTGTCCATGCAAATTTTTGCCCACTAAAATCTCCTGCTTTTTCATTTTCAAAAGTTGGCAACTATGCTTTTTGCACTTATCTAAACTGTTTGGAATGTGAGTAATCAATTACTGTGTTTGTAAGGGTATGTTCACACGATGTACTGCAGCGCGTACAGTACCCCCGCAGTACATCGTGTGTTTCGGGAGCTCACGCTAATACACACGTACTCCCACAGCGAGGGAGTGGGAGGGGGGGGGGGCAGCAGCCCACCGGCCCCATAGACATGCAGTACTCACGACTCGTATTCGCCGCAAATAATTGACATGTCACTTATCTCCCCGCGCGTACAATATTGTAAGGGCAGGGAGAGGAGGCGTAATCCATAGTTCTCTATGAGAGCTATGGATTACCATAATTATGAGGCGCATTTCCCCGCATATTAAGCGCAATACGCCGCAAAATACGCAGTGAAATGCGCTCCAAAATAAGCCGTGTGAACATACCCTTATCCATAAGCCTTCAAACACAGTAATTGATTACTTACTTGAAACACCTTTCCGAATAATTTAGACAACGTAAAGAAGCTTGCTGGTAATAAAGGCAGTGTAACTGGAGCGCAGGTAAAACTGCATGAAAACTGTACTGTGTGAAAGCACCCTAAGGCATCGTTCACACAGCTTATTTTGCCGCGGAATGGCGCCGTACTCCGCGCCGGATTTGCGCTGCAGTACGGCGCCAATCCGTCAGAGTCATTACGGTAATCCACTGCTCTCATAGAGAACAGTTGATTCCGTCGCTCCTCCCCGCTCGGCGAATCCGCCGGGCGGGGAGAAAGTGACATGCACGTTATCCAGGCGCAATATGCGCCGTAGATAATGCAAGTCCACGGGGCCGGGGAGCGGCGCCCCGCCACGCTCCGGCCCTCCCCCGTCCCGCCCCTTATTCACGGCGGATTTGTGAGCCGGATTGCGCTCACAAATCCGTCGGGAATAAGCCGTGTGAACACGGCCTAAGGGGAAGGGCCAGAAGTAGAACAACGAGTAACAGGTTAAAAAACCAAAGGGCAAGGCAGTATCAAAATCCAAGAAGAAGGTCAAAGTCAGAATCATGAACAATAGCACAGAAAACGAGAGCCAGACAGGGTATGAACTATGTTAAACAGACTAGACATGGCAAGATGATTCCTTTAAATAGGCCACCAGACCTTATGTCACCTTCAGGGGACAGCTATGACCCGATTTAACTAGGCATGGCCATTGTAGATGTTGTGGCCTCTCGTCAGGATGCAGCGCTGGAACTGGGTGAGGTAATACTAATGAGTAGGTGACCATGAAACAATTTTGCAATGGGGCCTAGAAGAACCTGTCACCTACTTCTTATACAGTGGGGCACATTTATCAATACTGTCTAACAGTAAACTTCAACGAGACACTCATGTAATGCACCACATTTCTCATTGTGTTGATAAATCGGGTACATGCTAGAATTGTCATATCTAACTTTATACCTCATACTTTATGCCACTAACTACTCCAAAAATTTGGTGCATTTCTTTGGCACATGGTGGCATACAATAAGCCACTCCCACTCCTATTCCAAACCACTCCCCTTTTAAAGAGCTGTGGAAGTGTCTAGAAACTGTCTAAATGTGGTGTAAAGCAGGTGTGGCTGTATTTTGGGTGCAAATTGTTCCAGAATTCTTATGTAACTGCCTTGGTAAATGTGCCCCATTATGTTGAATTTAGAGTGGCCATTGTTACTGCATATTGCACTCTCAGAGGGTAGATTGAAGTAAGTGACAGGTTTCCTTTAACCCCTTTAAGCCGAACGCCTGAAAAATTTTTATTAAATATTTATTTTTCTTTTTTTTTTTTTCTTATTCTTTTTTTTTTTTTTTTTACACTTTTTATGTTTTTTTTTTAAACTTTTTTGTTGATTCCCCTGAAGGGAGAAGTGTTTTACTTTTTTTTTTTTTTTTTTTACACTTGGTAATGTATTAGCATATTCATATATGCTAATACATTATAATCTGTGTCAGTCTGACACAGGCAGTGATTAGGACACAACACAGTGTGTCCTAGTCACTGGCTTCATACACAGACAGCTCTGGGGCTACTCTAGGTCCCCAGGGCTGACTGTGCAGCCGTTCCCCGTGCTCTGTCGGGTCACCAGGTGTTCCGATCACCCGACAGAGCAGGGGAAACCCTTTGATTGCGCTGTGGTAACGCACCGCCTACCCGGTTTCCTCCGCTACCCGGTGCTCGCAGGACATGCTCTGGGATCAGGGCTGTGTAGTACAGCCCCAATCCCAGTGCAGCTGCGGCGCTAGGCGCCGCAAACTCCTATGTCTGCAGCGACGCCAAAAGACGTCGCTGCAGACGAACGACCCACAACAGCTGACGTCAAAAGACGGTGCACGGTCGTTAAGGAGTTAAAGGACTTGTCCAGTTTGAATAAAAATGAAATAGTAATCTGCTCGTGCCAATCAAAATTTTTAAAAAACCTATACTCACCTTCCTCCCCTCCTCCATTCCTGGGCTGAGTCTCTCCAGTCTTCTGCTTTATTTCTTCTTTGCTTCCGAATTGGGAGGTCACGACAGCTATTTAATTTTTAATCGAACTGGACAACCCTTTTAACCTACACCTCAGCACTCACATCATGATGAAATGATGCCCTCTTGTTTGGCTATCACTTTTTCAGGGTCTACAATCATCAGAACTGCTCAGCAGTGGTCATGCAGTATCCTGGTAGTTCTACTATAAGGATGCAGTTGGGTACCATCCATGGAATCTTTATGAACCGCTTCCCGTTTGCCTTACTTTTGTATTGAATGATCCATGTGCCAGCTAGATGGGCATACTGCAGTTGGGTTACTGCTCATAAATGCAATGTACAAAAAAAAGCTTATGTGATACATTTCCAGGCACATTTCTTAAGACAATTGTGCCAGAATTCTGGAGCGATTTGCAGTAAAAATGGCATACGTGCTTCTTTACACCACATTTATTTTGTGTTTTAGACAGATTTTAGACACCTCTGTGCCATGTCTGACAAAAGGGGTTGTGGCTTTGTAGTAAAAGGGGTGTGGCTTTGTAGTAAAAGGGATGTGGCTTTCACAAAAAATGCACCAATATTTTGGTGCAATAAGTGGCATGAATAAGTGAAATAATAGAATGTGTAAATTAGACTACACAGCCTAAACATGCGGCAGATTTATCAACACTATGAGAAACGTGGCGCAGTGTAAGACTGTTTAGTCTACGTTTACACTAAGTGTTAGACAGTATTGCTAAATCTGTCCCTTTGTTCTAACTTTATTACTGTTTCCCATCTTAACAATTACAAATGTCTATCTAACCTTAAAATTTAAATTTTATATTTTAACCAATAATGGGTACTTTTGTGTACTTAAAAGGGTGTTCTGAAACTAATAAATCTTGTCGCCCTTAACTTACCTTCCACTTCCCCCAGGTCTTTTTAGCCATATGAAGAGCACTGAAGGCCCCTGGGGTTTGGGGTAGTGCCAAGAGGTCGCAGCAGGCCTTCAGCGCTACTATTAATATGCCCGGTATCAGAATTGGGCAGCAGCACGATGAAGTTACCTCATCGTGCCTCTATCTCTCCTCGGCCGCACAACCTTATTACACTGTGTGGTCGGGGAGCTCCCGAATGGGGGGCAGAAGAGGAAGATGCTCACGGGGAAGGAAGTATTATGCGTTATTTTTTTTGGCGGTTCCCTGCCTGGGGGCTATATAAACCCCCCTAACTATGGGACAAACATCCCGGGCCCACTTTTTTAGGTAAAACCTGCTAGAAGGTTGGCCCCCCTTTTCCCTTCAAAATCCCTCAATTCTGGGGCGATTCAACAAGGTGTTGAACGATCCCAAATTTGGGTCCAAGGGCCCCCAAAGAGTGCCAAAAAAATTTTCCCCACCCATGAAAACCACCACCCCACCGAACCCTTTTGATACAAGGCAGGATGGACCCAGTTTAGTTGTTGACCCCAAATTTGACCCCCCACCCAAAGTCGCAGCAAAATCGAGATCATCAGACCAGGCAACGTTTTCCAATCTTCTACTCCAATTTCGATAGCTTGGCAAATTGAAGCCTCAGTTTTCTGTCTTATGCTGAAAAAAAGTTGCACCGTGTGGTCTTCATGCTGCATCTGTAAGCCATCTGCCAAAGTTCGGCCGTACTGTGCGTTCAGAAAATGGCTCTTCTCCTACCCTTAGGTTGTACGGATGGTATTTAGTCACTGTTGCCTGTCTACAAACAGTTGCCTTTGTTAGACATGTGGTTTTATAAAAAGGGGGGCTTTCCAAAAGCCCAAGATTGCGCATAGTGGCATGTTGTTTTATTTTTACGACACCAGCCTCTGGCTTATAACCTAGAGAAAGTTGTGCGTGAAAACCCGAGTCACGTTTCTAGAAATATCAAAGATCTGCCCTTTGTTCAACTAAACTTTTCCACGTAATCAAATGTCATCAACTTAAATAACTTATATTTAACCATAAGGGGATTTGTGTCGGGTTTGAACTTAAGCTGCAGATTGTACTGAACTTCCCAGGTCCTACATGCTATAAGATGAACCCTGCGTTGCCGGGGCCATGGGATTGCGCTAATTAAAATTAAGGTGCTGAACGAGTAGTTACCAGGTGTCTCCCCGGAATAAAGTGGGTGAGTGAAGCTGCATATGTCCAAAATGCCTTACTGAAGGTAATATATTTTTATTTTTACCTGCCTACAGGGAGCTATATAAACCTGTCTTAATGGGGACATATACTATATAACCTGCCTTAGGTACTATATATATACCTGCCTTACTGAGGGTACATATCTATATACTTGCCTTACTGAGGGGAGCTATATATACCAGCCTTACTGAGGGGATGTATTTATATACGTGCCTTACTGAGGGTACATATCTATATAACTGCCTTACTGAGGGGAGCTATCTATATACCTGCCTACTGAGAGGATGTATATATCCCGTGCCTTACTGAGTGGATCATATCTATATAAACTGCCTTACTGAGGGTACTATCTATATACCTTCCTTACTGAGGGGAGCTATATATACCTGCCTTACTGTGTGGATGTATCTATATACGTGCCTTACTGAGGGTACATATCTATATACCTGCGTTACTGAGGGGAGCTATATGTACACCTGCCTTACTGAGGGGATGTATCTATATACCTGCCTTACTGAGGGGACAGATCTATATACCAGCATTACTGAGGGTACAGAGTAAGTTTCCACAAAAATAAACCCCCAAAACAAATTTTTCTCCGTTCACCCAATTATTATTTTTTTTATTATTAGTCCGGCCCTCTAAAACAATCCCAATTTCTCATGCGGCCCCATGGGGAAATTAATTGCCCACCCCTGTTGTAGCGAGACAACCTTTTTTTAGTACGTTGTTATGTAATGTACAGATAGGAAGCAATCAGGCACTTTTTAAAGCGAGATAGTCAGTTTATTGACGCAAATCTATTTCCCAAATAAAAAAAAGAGGAACATTTATAGATCTAAGGGGGACAGAGGGACCAGGGTTACAAATAGGGACTGTCCCAACAAAACAGGGACACTTGGAAGGTATGCCATTAGGGCATAATTAAAAATAGAAGACAAAAAAATCTTATCTTGTAAGCCCACTCATTGTAGCGATGTCCCGATGATCCTTGCAGATGACGTCACGGTTCAGTCTTCATTGAGCCTGCAGTTATCCACAAGCAACAGTGGTCTCATGCTGAACATACTGGAACAACCCTGTAGGTCCTATGCTGTGGTATACAATAGTTGCTGTAGTATAGTATGTGGTATACTATAAGTGCTGATATACAGGAGAATAAGGAGTGTATTGTAGGATAAATGTTAAAAGCTCATTCAACTACAATATTATGAAGAAAAAATATTTGATTTTATATATCTCTTTAGTCTTTTAGATTTAGTTTGACATCTTAAGTATTCCAAATAGAAAAATTAGCCCTCATGGTTGCGTAAATTTGTACCAGTTAAGAAGGGGTAAATTGTTAAAGGGATGAATATAACAAACTCTCCTTCCAAAAGCAGATATGAAAAAATACCTTTACAAGAGCACCACCGACTGTATAGATAGAGAACAGCATGAGCAAGACACCAGAGACTTCACTACATTCGGTGATGACTGTTAGCAGTACATGCACAATGCAAGCAATTATATAAAAATATCTGTTGGGAAAGTTGTCTGTACATAAAAAGCTTGATCATTAAACAACAACATATACTGTGTCTCCGTATTCGGTTTTTAAAGGTGGTTGTTCCTATATGTATTGTTCTTATTTATTCATTATTATGTCTACTAACTAAGCTACTAACCATGACCTACATGACTAACCATGACTAACATAAGCTACTAACCATGACCTACAAGGCTCTCCATGACCTCTCCCCTTCATACATCTCTGCCCTAATTTCCAAATATCTCCCCCCAAGCACTCTCCGCTTCCTCACAGGACCTTCTTCCTCTGCTCTCCCCTTATCAGCTTCCTCACACAACAGTCTCCAAGGGACTTCTCGGGCTTCACCCACACTCTGAAACTATGCCCCCTACACATAGACTCTCCTCCACTTTCACGCTTCAAATAAGCAACCTGAAAAACCCTTTTCTTCAGGCTTGCTAGAACCTCACTAAACTTGTTTCACTACTTCCTCCACAGACTGTCTGCCCCCCACTCCTGTCTCTTTCCCCTCCTTGTAGATGTAAGCCCTCGCGGTAGGGTCCTCTTCCTCTGTCTTGCCATTGCATTATCCCTTATCACTGTACTCGTTTGCTTATGTTAATGTATATAACCCCCTCGTTGTACAGCGCCCTGGAATCAATGGCGCTTTAAAATAAATAATAATAATAATAATATTATGTATACAGTATTATTTATGTATACAGTATAATAAGAAATCATACAGTTTTATAATAAACATGGATTAAAAATATGCCCCATAGCCCTATCAAAGCAGTAGTCCCCTGTCTATACAAAAAAGTTTTAGCCCATAGTTATGGCTCCCATTACCTAACTGTATAGACACATATACCTGGTATCTGGGTAAGGCTGGGTTCACACTTCGTTATTTGCTACCCTGTTTCCCTGAAAATAAGACAGTGTCTTATATTAATTTTTGCTCCTAAGGATGAGCTAAGACTTATTTTTACGGAATGTCTTATTTTTTAGCACAAGAATTCAACATTTATTGTTGAACAAAAAAATCAAACATGTATTTATTTACTGCAGTGATTCAGCCCAATACTTCACATAAACAGCCAAACTCTGAATTGCATAAAAAAATGCACTATGTCTTATTTTAGGGGGTGTCTTATTTTCGGGGAAACAGGGTACATAGCCACGGCCGGCCCATGAACATCAATAGAACAAATTTAGTCCTATTTACACTATGTTTTCTCCATTTGCCAGTGTTTGTACGGGACACAAAAGAGTAGTAGACCATGTCCCACACAGAAAGCATGTAGATTTGACAAAGAGAGCAAACGTACCGCAAATAGGACAAACTTTGTTCTGTTGTTGTTTGAAGGCTGCTTCCAACATAGTCAGTAATGCCGTGTAACCCAGCTTTACACTGCTCACGTATGTAACCGTAGATTATTGAGGTGCAGAAATTCTCCAGTATTACTACCTCTAGCAGCGTCTTATCATGTGACCACCACACAGGTCATGTGACCCTGGTATCAGGTAAAAGTAGTGAATGGAGGAGCAGAAAGAAACTTCTCCAGTATTAACTACCTCCAGCAGAGTTTATCATGTGACCACCATCCACAGGTCATGTGACCCTGTATCCAGGGTAAACAGTAATGTATGGAGGGGGTTTAGAAGTCTCCAGTATTTACTACTCCTCCAGCTGTGTGTCTTTCATGTGCCCATCCACACAGGTCCATGTGACCCTGTATCCAGGTAATAGTATTGTGTGGAGGATCAGAACTTCTCCTGTAGTATACCTCCAGCAGTGTCTTATCATGTGACCACTACCCAGGCCATGTGATCCTGGTATCCAGGATACAGTAATGTATGGTGGAGCAGAACCTCTCGCAATATTACTACCTCAGCAGGCTTCTTATCATGTGACCACCACACAGGTCATGTGACCCTGGTATCCAGGTAACAGTAGTGTATGGAGGAGCAGAACTTCTCCATTATTACTACCTTCAGCAGTGTCTCATCATGTGACCACCACACAGGTCATGTGAATAATAATGTGATATTTCAACAGATCAAAATTTTATGGATTGCATTACCAATTACGTTTACTTTTTTATTGCTCCTTTTTTATTTGTGAGAGTAGTTCATCATGAAATGTGACGACCCACAAAATACAGTTAACTTATTATCATTAATCATTATGCTCGACATAAAAAATATAAAATCGTTGAGAAAAAGGCACTTCATATTTATACCATAAAATTATACTAATAAAAACTACAGTCCTGCAGAAAACAAGCCCTTTCTACAGCTATGCCACATTACGAGAAAAACATTGCAGGAGACTAATTATATTTATTCCAAAATTTATTAGATTCTTTCAGTCTGTCCTAACGACAAGGACATTTCTTGGCCCGACCCTGGTGACCCTATTATAAGTCAGTGGGGCATATCCAGGGTTGTTGCTGTACGTTGTATGACAGAGAGTTGTCCCTTAAAATAAAATGGGGCCAGTGTAGGGGAAAAAGGACACTTACCTACTGGTGCACAACCCCTAGAGGTGCCTGGGGGTCTACTCCACTTCTAAGTTCTCATCCTGACACGCAGGAGAGGCTTTGACTCCATTCACTAACTATGGAGCGTCAGCCTCTTCTGTGTATCGGGATGAGAACCCAGAAGTTAAGAGGAGCAAATCCCCAAGGAGCTCTGAAGTTGCAGCAGCGGAGGATCAGAAAAATGACTATTTCCCACCACAACCCCATTTAACTATAAACTACTATGATCCCAAAGAAGCTGTGGTCAAAAGTGGCCGCAGCATCTATGTGGAATACAGCTGTATATTTACTGTGTATTGTATGTGTATATAAAGCATAAAGTTGTGTATTGTGTGTATATGATGTATAGAGCTTTGTCTTGTGTGTATATATAATGTATAGATGTGCGTATATAATGCATAGAGCTGTGAATATAATGTACCGAACTGTGTATATAATGTATTGTGTGTATATATAGTGTGCAGAGCAGTGTACTGTGTGTATATAGTGTGCGGAGCAGTGTACTGTGTGTAGACAGGCTTCAGTGCACCTCAGTTTGGACAGGCTTAGGTGTGGGGCAGTGTACTGTGTGTAGACAGGCAGCAGTGTGGAGCAGTGTACTGTGTGTAGACAGGCAGCAGTATGAGGCAGTGTAATATGGGTGTATATAATGTGCAGTATGGAACAGTGTACTGTGTGTAGACAGGCTGCAGTGTCAAACTGTGAACTGTGTGTGGACAGGCTGCGGTGTGGGGCAGTGTACTGTGTGTGGGGACAGGCTGCGGTGTGGGGCAGTGTACTGTGTGTGGACAGGCTGCAGTGTGGGGCAGTGTACTGTGTGTGGACAGGCTGCAGTGTGGGGCAGTGTAATGTGTGACAGGCTGCAGTGTGGGGCAGTGTACTGTGTGACAGGCTGCAGTGTGGGGCAGTGTAATGTGTGACAGGCTGCAGTGTGGGGCAGTATACTACGTGACAGGCTGCAGTGTGGGGCAGTGTACTGTGTGTGGACAGGCTGCAGTGTGGGGCAGTGTACTGTGTGACAGGCTGCAGTGTGGGGCAGTGTACTGTGTGTGGACAGGCTGCGGTGTGGGGCAGTGTACTGTGTGTGGACAGGCTGCGGTGTGGGGCAGTGTACTGTGTGGACAGGCTGCGGTGTGGGGCAGTGTACTGTGTGTGGACAGGCTGCGGTGTGGGGCAGTGTACTGTGTGTGGGGACAGGCTGCGGTGTGGGGCAGTGTACTGTGTGTGGACAGGCTGCGGTGTGGGCTAGTGTACTGTGTGTGGACAGGCTGCGGTGTGGGGCAGTGTACTGTGTGTGGACAGGCTGCGGTGTGGGGCAGTGTACTGTGTGTGGACAGGCTGCGGTGTGGGGCAGTGTACTGTGTGTGGACAGGCTGCGGTGTGGGGCAGTGTACTGTGTGTGGACAGGCTGCGGTGTGGGGCAGTTTACTGTGTGTGGACAGGCTGCGGTGTGGGGCAGTATAATACGTGACAGGCTGCGGTGTGGGGCTGTGTACTGTGTGTGGACAGGCTGCGGTGTGGGGCAGTGTACTGTGTGGACAGGCTGCAGTGTGGGGCAGTGTACTGTGTGTGGACAGGCTGCGGTGTGGGGCAGTGTACTGTGTGTGTGGACAGGCTGCGGTGTGGGGCAGTGTACTGTGTGTGGACAGGCTGCGGTGTGGGGCAGTGTACTGTGTGTGGACAGGCTGCGGTGTGTGTGGGGGGAGGAGTGTTTACTGTGTGATGGACAGGCTGCGGTTGTGGGGAGTGTACCTGTGTGTGGTCTGGCTGGGGTGTGGGGCTGTGTTCTGTGTGTGGACTGGCTGCGGTGATGGGAAGCAGATGTTACTGTGTTGTGGACAGGACCTGCTGTGTGGGGCAGTGTTCTGTGTGTGGACAGGCTGCGGTGTGGGGCAGTGTACTGTGTGTGTGGACAGGCTGCGGTGTGGGGCAGTGTACTGTGTGTGGACAGGCTGCGGTGTGGGGCAGTGTACTGTGTGTGGACAGGCTGCGGTGTGGGGCAGTGTACTGTGTGTGTGGACAGGCTGCGGTGTGGGGCAGTGTACTGTGTGTGGACAGGCTGCGGTGTGGGGCAGTGTACTGTGTGTGGACAGGCTGCGGTGTGGAGCAGTGTACTGTGTGTGGACAGGCTGCGGTGTGGGGCAGTGTACTGTGTGTGGACAGGCTGCGGTGTGGTGGGCCGTTGTACTGTGTGGAAGGGCTGCGGTAGTGGGGCTAGGTTGTACTGTGTGTGGACAGGCTGCGGTGTGGGGCAGTATACTACGTGACAGGCTGCGGTGTGGGGCAGTGTACTGTGTGACAGGCTGCGGTGTGGGGCAGTGTACTGTGTGTGGACAGGCTGCGGTGTGGGGCAGTGTACTGTGTGTGTGGACAGGCTGCGGTGTGGGGCAGTGTACTGTGTGTGTGGACAGGCTGCGGTGTGGGGCAGTGTACTGTGTGTGTGGACAGGCTGCGGTGTGGGGCAGTGTACTGTGTGTGTGGACAGGCTGCGGTGTGGAGCAGTGTACTGTGTGTGGACGGTCTGCGGTGTGGAAGCAGTTGTGACTGTCTCGTGGACAGGCATGCGGTGTGGTTGCAGTGCTACTTTGTGTGTGGACATGGCTGCGGTGTGAGCACTGTGTACTGTGTGTGGACAGGCTGCGGTGGGGGCAGTGTACTGTGTGTGTGGACAGGCTGCGGTGTGGGGCAGTACAGTGTACTGGTGGACAGGCTTCGGTGTGGGGCAGTGTTCTGTGTGTGGGTCAGGGCTGCGGTGTGGGGCAGTGTACTGTGTGTGGACAGGCTGCGGTGTGGGGCAGTGTACTGTGTGTGGACAGGCTGAGGGGGGGGGCAGTGTACGGTGTGAGGCGAGGCTGCGGTGTGGGGCAGTGTACTGTGTGTGGACAGGCTGCGGTGTGGGGCAGTGTACTGTGTGGACAGGCTGCGGTGTGGGGCAGTGTACTGTGTGTGGACAGGCTGCGGTGTGGGGCAGTGTACTGTGTGGACAGGCTGCGGTGTGGGGCAGTGTACTGTGTGTAGACAGGCTGCAGTGTACTGTGTGTGGACAGGCTGCAGTGTGGAGCAGTGTACTGTGTGTATATAATGTGCAGTGTGGAGCAGTGTACTGCGTGTAGACAGGCTGCAGTGTGAAACAGTGTACTGCGTGCATATAATGTGCAGTGTATTGTATATATAATGTGCAGTGTGGCACAGTGTACTGTGTGTAGATAGGCTGTGGTGTGGAGCAATGTTCTGTGTGTAAATAATGTGCAGTGTACTGTGTGTAGACAGGCAGCGGTGTGGAGCAAAGTTCTGTGTATATATAATGTGCAGTGCAGTGTACTGTGTGTATATATAATGTGTACATGCATGAAATTTGGCATGGAGACGCCAAACTTAATGCGCATATTAATTGCCTAGAAGGTGTGCCCTGAGATTTATGAAAAAAAAAGAAAAAAAAATTAAAAAAAAAAAAACAAAAAAAAAAAAAAAAAAAAACAAAAAATAGAAAAAAAAAAAAAAATAATAAAAAAATTAAAAAAAAAGAAAAAAAATAAGAAAAAAAATAAAAAAAAAAAAAAAAAAAAAAAAAAAAAAAAAAAAAAAAAAAAAAACAAAAAAAAAAAAAAAAAAAAAAAAAAAAAAAAAAAAAAAAAAAAAAAAAAAAAAAAAAAAAAAAAAAAAAAAAAAAAAAAAAAAAAAAAAAAAAAAAAAAAAAAAAAAAAAAAAATAAAAAAAAAAAAAAAAATAAAAAAAAAAAAAAAAAAAAAAAAAAAAAAAAAAAAAAACCCGCTCCACAGCGGTAGAGTGGTCTACCTGTTGCAACTTTAATGCGCCCTGAAATGCTGTAGCGAAGCTATAAATATGCAGCTTCGCTACGGTTCTAGTGAGCCCCGCCTCTCGCACGCCCCTCGAGATTGGGCGCATTACAAAGCGCCACAGGCACAATGTAATGTGCCCCGGAATGGCGTGCGGGAGATTTGAAAATATATGAACGGGCTGCGCTGGATATCAGGCTGTAAAGACACCAGATATCTGCCACAGCCCCGTTCATACATGTCGCCCATAATGCATAGTTGCCAACTTTTGAAATTGAAAAAGCAGGAGATAGTAGTGGGCGGCGCGCGTAGGGTGCCACGCCCCTTCAAAAGGCCACACCCACTCCACCTAACTGCATTAACGGACTTTGGAAGAAAGCCAGGTAGTGCCTTATAGCAGGTAGAGTAGTCCCCCCCATAACCAGGTAGTGCCCCTTACAGGCAGGTAGTTGCAACCTTGTAGCTAGTAGATGCCCCCTCGGTAGCATGGTAGATGACCCCCTTTGGTTGCCTGGTATATGCCTCCCCTTTGTTAGCAGGTGATGCCCCCTTTGTTAGCCAGGTCAGTTGCCCCCTTTGGTTCCCAGGTAGTTGCCCCCTCTGTTGCCAGGTAGTTGCCCCCTCTGTTGCCAGGTGTCCCCCCCCTTGTTAGCAGGTAGTCCCCTTTGTTACCCAAAAGTATCCCCCCTCTGTTGCCAGATGATCCCCCATTGTTAGCCGGGTTTTTGGGCCCCCCTTTGTTAGCCAGGTAGTCCCCCTCTGTTCCCGGGTAGATGCCCCCATTGTTGCCAGGTATTGCCCCCTTTTTAAGCCGGGTTTTTTGGGGCCCCCTTTTTGGTTAGCAGGTAGGCCCCCTCTGTTGCCGGTAGATCCCCCCTTGTTCCGGGTATTGCCCCTTTGTTAACCAGGTAGTGCCCCCTCTGTTCCCAGGTAGATGCCCCCATTGTTAGCCAGGTAGAGCCCCCCTCTTTGCCGGGTTGCCCCCCCCCTTTGTTTGCCGGTGTCCCCCCTGTTGAGGTAGTTCCCCCCCTCTGTTGCCAGGTGTGCCCCCATTTTTTAGCCAGGTAGTCCCCCCTTTGTGACCGGGGTAGTGCCCCCATTGTTTGCCAGGTAGCCCCCCCTCTGTTGACAGGTGGGTGCCCCATTTGTTTCCCAGGTGGGTGCCCCCTTTTTTTGCCAGGTGTGCCCCTTGTTGCCGGGTGTGCCCCCATTGTTTCCCAGGTGTGCCCCCTTTTTTGCCAGGTGTGCCCCCATTTTTGCCGGTGATGCCCAATTTTTTGCCAGGTTGTGCCCCCATTTTTTGCCAGGTAGTGCCCCCTCTGTTCCCCCCAGGATGCCCCATTGTTTGCCGGGTGTCCCCCCTCTGTTGCCGGGTAGGCCCCTTGTTTCCCAGGTGTGCCCCCTTTTTTGCCAGGTAGTGCCCCCTTTTTTCCCAGGTGTCCCCCCCTTGTTGCCGGGGTATCCCCCCCTTGTTTGCCGGGGTAGTCCCCCCTTGTTTGCCAGGTAGTCCCCCCCATTGTTTGCCGGGGTAGATGCCCCCTCTTTCCAGGTAGTCCCCCCCAAAAGCTAAAAAAAAAAAAATTTAAAAAGCCACTACCTGCCCAGGCTCCTGCGGCGGCCGCTGGACGATCTCCTCAGCGTCATTCCCCCCTCGCCGCTGACCTGTATGTTGGGGCCCACACCCCCGGGTACTACAGGGGGGGGGGAAAGGGAGCGACCCCTCCTGCCTCCTCCCTGCACGGAGATCCGGGGGGGTTTGAACGGCCGCAGACCCGCTTCCCCCCCTGTGGGAACGGCCGGCGGGGCCAGAGAAGACCGCGCTACTCTGTCGCCCCCGGTTTAGTTAAAGAGCCCCCGCCGCCCGCTGGCGGGGGGGGAAAATGCCAAAATTGCCGGGGGGGGGGGGGGAAACCCCCCTTACCCGGGACCCCCCCCCCCAAAAGGGGGGAAATTGGATGTTGCCATAATGTGCGTGTGGGCAGTTTTGTATGTGTGTTATATAAAGTGCAGTGGGAGCAGTTACTGTGTGTATTAATGTGCAGTGTGGGCAGTGTATTTGTGTTATTTAAAAGGGGGGTGGGAGGGCAGTGTGTTGTGTGACAGGCTGCAGTGTACAGTGTATGGAGCAGTGTACTGTGTGTATATACATTTCAGTGTGGAGCAGTGTTCTGTGTGTAGACTTGCTGCGTTGTGGAGCAGTGTACGATGTGGATATAAAGAGCAGTGTGGAAGGACGGTTTAT
>JAODAL010035362.1:0-43042 GCA_025379985.1 Phyllomedusa bahiana | reverse complement strand
CCTTTTTATACTCCCTGTACACGCCCTTTACATTGTAAAAAGCGCAGCTTTTCAGTTTTGTCCCATGAAAAGATATAACCAATATTTACAAATATGTGGGGGGGCGTATCTTTGTTTTGTAGTTGTGTGAAAATTATAGAAGATATTGCGTATTGTACGGGGAGAAGAACTGGGCCCTTAAATGATTCATTTTTTTCAGTCTTTCCCGGAGGGTACCCCCACTATAGTGTAGGATAATATGTACAGGTAAGGTGTATATAGAGTGTGATTTGTCTCAATCCCCCTCGTTTTCTTAAAGGTTCCTCATTCCGGACCTACAGCAAAGCAAGGGCCCTTTTATCAATGCCCCCAAGGGAATGGCAAGGAGAGACCTCAGGGCCCCGGGAATTAGACCTCCCCTGGGATAATCAACGGGGTAACGGGAAGGGGGAAAGTCTAAATGACCTCGCTCTTCTCTCTACAGTAAAGGGTGAATGATGGGAAAGGTGAGGGGTTTTTAGAATCTGTGTAGTGATCAGTGCCCTCCCCATACACGGATTACACAGTAGGAAGAAGTCGTCGGTGAGTGTGTGGCCCCCCGTGTTAGGAGGAGGGAGCAGCCCCAGAGCCCCGAGCCTCCCCCTATTCACTGAACAGAAGATCCTAGAACTGACCCAGGATCACTGAGCTGCTGACTGGAGAGGTGGGGGGAAATGCGGGGGACTTATAAATAGCATGGGGGAGGGGTTTGGATTATGGAGGTTGGGGGAAAAATGCGGGACATTATACATAACACAGGGTTTTGAGGGTCTGGATGATAGGGATCCTTAGTTGCATTTTCCATAAGGGTGTCAGGATTCGCTGTCTTTTCTCCATGGAGGAGGGGATACATAAAGGACACGGGGAAATTTTTACCAGGAGGTCATGATGGAGGCCCCCGGGGCCGCTGCCCCATCAAAAGGGTTTGAAGGAGACAAACCCCCGCGGGGAGTGACTCAGCATTTTTCCATATACTGACACATAACCACCTCCATGATCTGTCATGTTTGCCCCCTACAGATGGTTCCAGCGGGAAAAATCCAGCAGAATTTCCCCCGCCTCTGATTCCGGGGACGTCCAGAGGAAATTCCCCAGAGAATCATCAGGTAAGGGAGCTGAAGTTTCCCCTAAATATACCAGAAAAACAACCCGCACCCATTTTTACTGTTTTTTCTTTTAGGGGAAAAACTGATTGAATTAAGGTTGGGATGAAAAAGAAGAGATGGGGCGTCCCAGGGGAAACCTCAGGTAGATGAACCCTAAACAAATCTTATACGGGGGGGGACCCCTGCAGCCACAGATGGGTCATAGATATTTGGGGGGGCTCTGATTTTGATCTGTCTGCTGTACTTTCCCTATGTCACATCAGGGTGAAAAAATCTCTGATACAAAGTGGGGGTGAAGAAGAGAAGATAGAGCATGAGCTGAGGATGAATGACGAGATCCCGAAATGTGACCAAGGGGAGAAATAAAAAGAATTCAGAAGGGTTTTTTCAGGGATCCCGTGTTGTACCGGTGCGGGGGCCCCGAGGGGGTGATTTTCCCCAAGGGTTTCTAGGGCCCTGCCAAATAAGGTTTGATATGTTTTGGGGTTCACCGCTGTTTAAAAAATCTGTAATGACAGCCCGGGGTCTAAGAACATGTATTTTATCCACTTTACCCACATCGGGGTCACTAATAGAGATCTGGAGGCAAAAAGGGGAAAACCATTTATCCAAAGGGGTTGTCTCACACAAGGATGCTTTTTATGTTAGAGATTTGCAAAAACAAGTCACTTTGCAATATGTATCCCTTAACTGTCCACCTATTCCCAGATATCCCCCCTTTTTATGGGCTCATCAGTCCTTACGCTATAGCTAAGACTTTTTTATCTTTGATAGGCTGCCCGCACTGGGTTTCTATAGCTACAACTGGGTTCTTTTTCTGCAGCCCATAAAGCCCGAAACATCCCCGAATTCAATGAAACCAAGAAAACAGGGGGGGTGAGGTGAATGAATCAATGTAGGAGACAACCCTTTAAAGTCAGAATTTGTGAAGGGTTTAATAAAGTGATTGGAAGGATTTCCCTTCTATAAATTGTGGATACTTTTTGCAGGTTTCTGAGGCAGAGTCGGGGTCTGCCTCAGGGCCACTTCATTAGGCCCCCTTTTCCCAGAACACCTAATTCTTGTGAATTGGATACCAAAAAAAGGTCCTGGAAACCCTTTTTTACAGATTCTGAGGGAAAACCCCGCTTGTCTATTCCCCCACATCCCCAGAGATGCTCTATAAAAATGGGACCTGGGGACTGCAGCCGTTAGGCCTACAGACCTCATCGTCCCTCCATGAGATCATGGAATGTGCACTTTGTCTCATGATGATCTGATTATAGATTTCAATATATCAAACAACTGAGTCAGCTCACCTCTATATTGCAGGATTTTTGGTTCCTTGCCTATATCGCACTACCCTGCCCAGTAACGCGAACTGCAGCCTGGTTTAAAAAAATTTGGACAGCGAAAAGGCTTGCAGTAATTCAAAGTGATAAAATCAGCAATTAAAATGTACCCATAGTACAAAATAAAAATTTTTTTTCGTGAACAGGTGACAAAAAAAATGCTAATGCCTAAACATAAAAACCACCGACGCTTTCACACATCGAACCCTTTATCATGGCAAGCAGCCAAAAGAAATCATCATGATATATACTACTTTATTAAAAACAAATAACATAAAAGCATTAGCTCCCTGATGGTTTTACCCGCCACAAGAGTCGGGAACCCAAACCAAAAACATTACTTCCGGAAGAATTTCGAGCAGGCGCAAATTAAGACCAGACCTGGCAATGGCATAAAGCAGACATGCGCAATGAGACAAAAAGCGGACTTAGAAAAAAATGGTAACAGATAACTCCAGACAGGCGATTACAGGTTTGCCACTCAAAATTAGAATATTAACAAGAAAGAATGGAAAAAAGAAGCAGGGGACATTTAAACTTTATATCTCCGATTTTATAGACATATGACAATAAAACCGCACGCCTAGCGCCTAAATTTTCAATAAACACATGTCTTTTTTTTTAAAATTTTTAAGCCATTTGGAACTTTGGGTTTAAAGAAAAAATCCACATAGCTTCTCTGTCTCTAAGTTTTTGCTCCACATTACCTCCCATATTAGACTTAAATACTCTCTCTATACCAAAAACCTGTAAAGAACTAACTAACTATTATAGTTATGTTTTTCAATAATATGTTTTGCGACATTCGATTTAGTACGCAAAGACAAATTTAGACTTTTTTTCAAGTGTTCAAGAATCCTTATTTTTAGTTTCCTGTTTTGTAGACCCTATATAAAGTACTTTTACAAATAGTGCATCTTATGGCATAAACCCACAGGTTTTTACAATAATAAATTTTTTTAATAAAAAAATTTTTTCCTGTTTAGGGTTCTGAAAATTTGGCAAGGATTTGCGATTTTGCACTTTTAAAACTTGGCTAGAGCCTTAGATGAAACCAAGTAGTTGGGGGACTTTTTAACCAAACAGGGAGGATAATAAATTACCTAAGGTTTTTTGATTTTTTTTGAAACGTGTTGCTCCTTGTGACAGAATTTTTTTTTAAATCTCGTTTTTCTTTTAGAAACGGCAGGTGACACATTATTCTATCTGCTTAAGGGGCTAAACTAAGACCAGATAGGGAGCGGGGAAATTATTTTTTTTCTTTTTCCCCCTTATCACCATGTTTTTCGTCACCCTTTTCTCACGAAGACTTTTATATTTTGTACCCTATGGGTACCAAAATTTGCTGTTTTTTATCACTTTGAATTACTCAAGCCTTTTCGCTGCCAATCTTTTTGAATCCTATCTGGTTATAGCCATGATGAGATTGTCACAAACCAAAAAGGGCCCATTTTAAATTAAATGCAAGCCCCCATTGGTTTTTAAGGGCCGATGTGGGGGCAAGACAGCCCTATTGTCAGAAAAGGTTGTGCGTCCAGAATTTTATCAAGTCAGGTTTATGTGATAAAAGTGATGAGGAGTGTAAGCAAACCGGACGTGTCACTGATACTTACAGCGTTATACAAGGATTTAAAAGGGGCGCATCACCAGGCAGGTTCTCACCAATTTTTTGAGTAAGAAAAATACACACAGTAAGTCCCATCTTTAACTCCACGAGACCGTTGTGTCAGCACAGACAGCAGCGAGACAGGTGGAGAATGACCCCCAAAAGGTCCTGGTAGGTGTCAAAAAGGTATCTGGAGCCCACGTATTCCACAGCCACTGGGGCTGCCAGGCCAACACACCAAAATTGCCCACTCGCTGGAGGTCCAATAGAAAACCACAAGGAGGCCCTTCATGTGCCCATTTTGTGTTTGGGGAATTTAAGAGGCACATAGACTTAAAAAAGTTTGGTCATCTTTTTTAAATTTAAGCAAAACATTTCTATATGGGGGAAAGGGGATCTGAAAGGATATTCATACCCAAATCAGGTGGGGAAGCTTTCACATGTAAGGACCCAAAAACACCCTAAAACACTTCAACCAAAATTTGCAACCACCATTTTGTGTTTTTCCCAGCAGTTTTTTTTTTCAGGATGTTTATTCTCTGGTGTTTTTCACCTGACACCTGACATTCCAAGAAGCATAAAAAATGACTCATCGAGGAAAAAAACCTTTTGTCAATCAGCAAGTCAAATTCTGATACCCCTGGAAAACAGAAGTTTTTTTCTGCTGCAACACTTGGTTAGGGGGGGAACAAGGTGGGTGAATCGTCTTCCAGGGCCATACACAGTAGGGGACAGAGTGCAGTGAATCTGTCTGCTCCGGGGGCCTTACCTTAGTGTTTTTGTTTTTTTTTAGAAGCCGGTTTGGCCCTCCCCCTGGGTCATTTTGGGGTGAGCTGCTCCCATGTAGGGAGTCCCTTTGCCCTTTTGGGGACCTTAATATCGACGTTTAAATCAATGGCAGGTGGGCTCTGCACTTCCATGTTTTTTTTTTTCTCGCTCTCTTTCACCACAGAGGGCCCCAACAATCCAAAATGTAAAGCCGATTATCAACCTTTTGCGACTTCCCTAAATCGCCCCCTTTTAAAATAATAGCAAAGAGGGTATGTGTGCAACAGCCTATCCCCCTTTTATACCTAGCAACCAATGCACCACAGGGAAAAGTCTGCATGAACTATTGGAAGCAGCATTGGAGTTGGGCATAATAAAGTGGCCTGCTGGTCCATCTCTGGCTCTTCCAAAATAACTTTTAAAAGAAGCACACGCATTTTTTCCCCACTAAAAGCAATTTTTAAAATGTTTTCTTTTGGGTTTGAAAAAAAAAAAAAAATCATTAAAAAAAAATTTTTAATTTTAAGGAAACCGCATGTCCTCACTAAGTTTTAAAGTGAAGAAGATATCATGCAGCACTCTTCAGGGAAAAGCCCAGTAACCTGAATGTACATCCAGGACGCCACAGTACAGATATGTCAATTACCCCCTAATTTAATTGCCCCGTCTCCTGACCGACCCCAGATTGGTTTCCACAAGTACAAGCCATAAAGAGGGGAAAAGTTTTTATGTGGTCAATGGGTAAACTCTTTTCAAGATCTCAAATCTTCTTTCTCCCCAGAAAATCACACAGGAGAGAAGCCTTTTTCCCTGCGTAAATGTGGGGGAAAACTTTACAAGGAAATCCCTATCTAAATTTCAAAAAAAGGGAAATTCACACAGAGAGAACTTTCCATACTAAAAGTGGGAAAAACTTTTACACAGAATTAACTCTTATTGCACCAAGAGAAATCACACGGGGAAAGCCTTTTTAAATTTTTCAGAAAAATTTGGGGAAAACTTTTACAAGAAAACAAACTTTTAAACATGAGAGAATTCCACTGGAGAAAGCCTTTTCCATGTTTAAAGTGGGAAAAACTTTATAGTGAAATCAAAACTTTTTAAACAGAAAAAATTTTACAAATGGGAGTGAAGCCTTTTTCATGTTCAAATGGGAAAACTTTTAAAAACAAATCACTTTTTTGTTACACATGGAGAATTCCACAGGAAGAAGCCTTATTCATGTTCAATATTGGGAAAAAAATTTACAAAAAAATCACAACTGGTTACACATAAGAATTCACACAGGGAGAAGCCTTTTTTTATGTTCAGAAAATGTGGGAAATCTTTCAAAGATTCAAACTTTAAAAGCACACAAAAGAACTCACACAAGAGAAGCCTTTCCATGTTCCCAATGCAAGAAATCTTTTACAAAGAAATCACATCAAATTGCACACAAAAACTCACAAAAAGGAGAGAACCTTTTCACTCCAAAAAGTGCGAAATGCTTGCAGGGAAAAAAAACAAAACTTGTATACATAAAATTCACACAGGGAAACCTTTCTCATGTTTAAAATGTGAAAATGTTTTGCAGAGAAATCAAAACTTGTTTTTACAGAGAAACTCACACTGGGAGAACCTTTCTCATGTTCAGGAATGGGAAAATGTTTGTAGAAAGTCAAGACTTGTTAATACATGGGAAAAATTCACACAGGAGAGAAGTATCCTAAGAGAAGAGTCGCACAGATTGTGGAAAATGTTTATTATTTATCCCTTCCTGATACAGCCGCCGACATAGACATATGAGGGCTTTTATTTGTGGGAAATATTTTTCTAATAGGGTGAACTGGATGGGCTCTTGTTTTTTTCCACCTTTACAAACTATGTAACAAGAGCTTTCTAATGGGGTTAACATATTACCTAGAATATACTGGTAAACTGAAAGAACTTTGGGGTTTTCCCTTAGTTTTGGTACCATGAAAAATTTTTTTTGTACAACCCTATGGGTGGAGTGAGGGCATTTTTGTACTTTTTATTTCTACAGTTTGGATGCATGGACTTTTTTTGATTAAATTTTTTTAAAATTTTTTTGGACATGAAAAATAACCAAAAAAGCAATTTGGCGTTAGGAATTGTTTTCCTTCTCCGGGGTTCAGCGACGGAGTAAATGATTTTAAACTTAATAGATCGGACCTTTTTTGGATGCGGCAAAAACCAAATATGGGGGAAATTTGTTAGAATTTTTTTTTTTTTTAAATTTTCAAAATGGCAAAGGGGGGATTGGAACTTTTAATATGTTTTTATTTTTTTACTCTTAAAAATTTTTTTTTTCTGAACTTTAGTCTCTCTAGGGGCTTTTACCACAGGGGGGTTGCGATCACTTATACAGCGAATCAAAAGAAAAACAAAACATTAGGGTAAAAAAAGATTTTTTTACTACTTCCGCCTTGGAGAAGAAAATAGACACAATGAAACCTTCACAATGCAGGGGCCCCGATCGGATGAGGGACAATGTGCATTTCCGTTACCCATTGCTTTACATGGTGAGGGGTCCCTTTGCTGTGGCCCAAGTATTAAAAGCGCGGGATGGGTTAACAGCTAACACCCGCTGGCACATCCCCCCGTACAAAGTTCTTTAAACCCTATTAGGACGTACAATATCGATTTTTTTCTCATTTTTTTCTCATAGTTGAGGTCGACCTATGATGTCAATGGCAGGCCTCTCTCATCTTTTTAAGTAGGAGAACTTGCACAATTGGTGGCTGACTAAATACTTTTTTTCCCCACTGTGTAACAATGTACAGAACAGGAGCGCATTAGGTCTGTGGTTTAGTGTAAATCTAAACAAGAAAAGGCGATAATTACATATGGGATATATTGTCATCAGCACCACAATACCAATGTAAATCTCTGACCTCGCTATAATAAATATGTATAGTAAATATAGCGCACCCTTTTCAAAATTTCTGTCCACATTAAGTCCGTGACGGGTGATAGTACACTAGTGACGTCACAGACTGGAGCCTACAAGTGCTACAAGATCTTACGCATTTCAGAACGTCACAGATTCCTACGTCAGGGAAAGCTAAGTGCGCTATAGCCCCCTTAATAAAGCCCTAGCAACCAATCATATTATGTAGATCTTAGTAACCGATGAGGTAATTAGCACTAAAATAATCAAACTTTATTAGACTAATAAAAAAATCAAATATAAACACAAGATAAAGAAATGTTTGTCTAAAATGACTTTACAGTTTATTTAAGAATATTGATCAAGAAGCAAACAATGTAATGTCCCAGCTCAGACCATTTGGAGCAATGGTAATCAAATAAAAAATCTCTCCTACTGCAAGATTAGTCTTTCTTTTTATTTATATGTATTTTATTAGATTTTTCGGGGAGTACTATAAGATCTTGCGGGAATCTTTGGTCCCGATCCATACAGATCTTTATAACGACATATACTGCAATAAACGTTCCATGGAAGCATTTCAGGACGCCCAGCAGTGCTTATCACCAAGCCTGGGAAGGACCCAGAGGATGTGGGTTCTTACCACTCGATTTCCCTCCTCAATACTGACTATAAAATATTAGCTACGATTCTGGCTGGCAGACTGCAGGACTTTCTCCCGCAGCTCTTGACCCCAATGCAACTGGGGTTTGTGAGGGGACGACACTCTACTCAGGGTATCCACACAGCAATTGCGGCGACAATTGCAGCTTATAACCCTAGCCTTCCCATCACTATGATTCTAAGACTAGATGCCGAGAAGGCATTGACCCAATCCTTGGAAATTCTTAAATACCTCCCTAAGATACAGGGGCTTCGGAACATCTTTCTTGACTATCTTATTGGTTTGCAAACTGAAGCCTCCACAATCCTTACAATTAATGATTTAAACTCACCGACTATCTCCCTTTTTCGTGGAGCCAGACATGTGTCCACCTCCCCCCCTTCTGTTCGACCTCGCGCTTGACCCTTTCCTATGTTATCTTCAGATGTGGGGGGGATTCCAAGGCATACATATTGGCAGTACAGAAATTAGTTTATCAGCATTTGTGGATGATCTGTTGCTTTTTGTCTCACAGCCACAAGACACTCTTGCCCAACTACTGGCGGAGGTGGAGCAGAAGGGGGCACTTCTGGGATTTAGGGTCAATCTTAGCAAGTCGGAGGCTTTACTTCTAGGGAGACCCTCGCTCCCGCTATGGACCCGCAACTTTGCGTTGAAGTGGCAGAAATCTTCCATAATCTATCTTGGAGTTCAGATTACTAGACATCCTGCTAAACTATACGCAGTAAATCTTGACCTCTTTATAAAATTCCTTGGTGAGAAGCTTGCTGCTTGGTCAGGCTTCATGTTATCGTTTGCAGCTAGAGCCAACCTTTTAAAACTGGTTGTCTTCCTGAAGCTCCTGTACCTATTCCGAACTCTCCCCTTATAATTACGTCGTCGGGATGAAAAGTTAATTAACAAGTTGTGTGCTTCCTTTATTTGAAATGGTAAACGCCCTCGTGTCCCTTACATTGTATTACGCCAGCCCAGGTCCCATGGTGGACTCAATTTCCCGAACATTAAACTCTACAACCTTGCTGCCAACATGTGTATTCTACAGGATTGGATAGCGGGATCAAATAATTTCACGCCTGGAAACCTGGAGGCGCAATTATGCCCCCCTATCTCCCTGACAAACCTCCTACATCTATTGTATGGTGCCCTGCCTCAAGAGGTTAGAGAGAACCCATTGTTCATGGCTTCTTGGAAGATATGGCGGGCTGTTCGTAGGCAACAGGGTCTATCAGCAGAGTTTTCCTTGGGCCTCAGATTTCTTCATAATCCCGCCTTTCAGAGTGGCACGGCTCACCCACTTTTTAAACACTGGTCTGACAGGGGCCTCGCTAAGGTATGGGATCTAGTAGATGCTCAGGAAAGGAGGTTGTTGTCTTTTAACCAGCTCTGCACTAAGTTCGATTTCATACGCTCACATCCTTTTCATTTTATGCAAATACAAAGTTATGCCTTGTTGGTGACTAGGTCTTTGGGGCAGCTGACTTGGGAGGACACAGTCCTTGGTTTGCCCTCCAAAACTCCCCTGCCCACGAGGACATGTTTCCAAGTTTTATATGCATCTTAGGTCATTGTTAGACTATGGATCTAGACCCTCAGGCCCTAACAAATGGACCATTGACATCCCAAACTTACAAATTGCAGATCTATTAGTGGCACACTCCCGACTAACCAGGCATATCCCTAATATTTCCTAGAGATGTCCTTAAAAATTTTACACCGTGGTTATATATCACCTCATCATAACTTTTTGATGGGAGGTATCCCTTCACCGGCCTGTGCCAGATGTGGGGAGAGCACCGTGGACCTATTTCACTGTTTTTGGAGTTGTCCAGTTAATCAATCCTTCTAGAGGAGAATATACCGCTTTGTTTGAGCTCATGCATTGCTTGACATCCCCTTCTCGCCAGTGTGGACTCTTTTTGGAATCCTATATCCAAATTTGCGAATCCTGTCCCAAAGCAAAAAGCTACTATCTTGCATTTCAGCAGCTGCATGTAAAACCATACTCCAAACGTGGATAGGCCCCACTCACCCATCTTTGCGGCACTTTTTAGAAAAATTATCTTTCTTGCTGCGCATGGATTGGGTGGATGCCTCTTTGCAGAAAGAATCAAGAGTCAAAGTTTTTTTCCTAACCTGGCCACCTATAATTAATATTCTTCCGGATCATGTAAAAATCCGCATACGCTCCTGTTTTCAATATACCACTTGGTATTTGGAATGTGCTGCTGGAGGTCAACCCGCAATATTAGATAATCCACCACCCTGCTGAGTGGAGACTGACATCTATTTGTGATCACTATTTCCCTTGTCTTCTTTGGTGGGGGTCCCGCGCGCTCCTGGTTATTTCCTCCCCTTCTTTTTTTTTCTTTTTTCTCTTTCTTCCTCTCTTTCTTTTCCCCCTAGGATGTATTAGACACCATATTTGTGTAAATTAGATTTTATGGATCGGAACGGCATTATTCCTTGCATCGTTTGCCTCTCAATCTGACTCTGGCATTGCTTTGTTATTACGTTCTGAACATTTTTGAACTCTGCTATTTTGTCCTATACTCTGCCTGACATGACATGTTATTTTATGCCAGATAATTGTAGTTTCTCTTTTCCTCTGTTTATGTTCGTATATCTACAGATGGTTTATATATATATATATTACACCTCCCTCACATCCATGGTCTGACCATGTTATAGACCCAATCTCCGCATCGTCCATCATCCTAAGAGCAAGGACGTTTCCAAAAATGTAATCAATTCTAGAGTGGGTTTGGTGTGGATTAGAAAAAAAAAGAATAGACCTTCTCCGATGGATAAGCAATCCTCCATAAATCAAAAAGGCTAAACCTACGGATTAGCTGCCTAAACCTTCTGGAAAGGCTATACTGTGCCTGAGCATTTGCTAAGGGCCTCACAGAGAGTTTGTCATATGTGTCCGAATAAACTAGATTAAAATCCCCACCTATAATGACTGCCGAGGAAGGGTAACGGGATAATTTAGTTAATAACCATTTCAAAAAAGCCAACTGACCTACATTAGGGGCGTAAACGTTGCAAAGCAAAATAGGGGCCCCGCCCAATGTTCCCTCAAGAATCAAATAGCGGCCTCCAGTGTCAGTAAAGGAGCTCGTTACTGATTTGGGGCACGTTTTAGAGAGTAGAGTTGCAACCCCTGCTTTTTTCTTTTTTTTCTTGGGATGCCACATACACAGTAGGATATAAATGCTTAAGAAAGGTAAAGTTCTCCTCCCTATTAAAGTGTGTTTCTTGTATGAATACCAAATCTGGTTTATCAGATTTAAGATCAACAAGTAAAAGTTTTCTTTTTAAGTTGGAATTTATACCCTTGACGTTAATAGAGTGTAACTTAGTCATTGGAATCCCATTGGTAATTACCAGTGCCTATGTCCCACCACAAGTTCAAGCCCATTGTGAGACAAAACAAGGAGACAGAGGGGAGAAAGGGAGACTCCATAGAACAAAGACAAACATAGTATAACAAATAAACCATCTTTTGAACCCCAAGGTTTCTCATTCCTTGGGAGAGGTGCTTAACACTATGATAAGTCAAAGCAAAAAACAACAATCCTTCCTGTAAAGAACAGTAGGGATCAATAGAAAACTCAAGTTGTCACCTCGGGGGTGTAACACCGAAAAGCCCAGTTAAAAGGCCACAGACCTCAATAGGTTCAGGAATATTTGCTGTGCAAGGAGTTAGAATTAGAGCAGCGAGAAATAATACAACTGCAACACTTTTTGTAGTAATACAAAGTGAATAAACTAATATCAGAACTCCCTTAAAACATATGAGGGGGCAATCCTTAACAGTCATGAAAGGAACTTACAAATTACATCCTGGCATAAAATCTATGTGAATAATACAACTCTAGTAGTAACAAATAAGCGTCCTCCCTAAGTGTGCTCCATTGTTTTGGTTGGGTTTTCAAACTGATGCTTGTTGGAAAACGAAGTGAAGTTAACAAACCGAGGATTGGGAGTGGTACATAATTTTTGTAGCAAAAGTTTGTTTTATTTTTCTATTGCGGGTTGGGTTTTAAAATATTGACCATTTAAAAAAAAACAAAACACGGTGTACCCCGGGCCCTTTTGATTTTTGAATCACATCGTGTACTCCGGGACCTGAAGCACATACTGGGGGGAGGGGTAGCTGTGAAAAAGGTATAAAAACCAAAATCAGTGCTCCATTGAGCTAGCCAAGGGTGTGTTTCCATTTTTTTGGGTTGGTTCAAACGATGTTTTGTTGAGAGAACAGAGTGTGGGAAATAACAAGTTAAAAACAGGAAAAAAATGGGTAATAAACAAACCCTTTTATTTAATACCTAAATCTCTTTAAAATTTTTTTTTTTTTTCTCTTTCATTGTTTTTTTTCACCAGATAATGGGCAGCTGCACGGCAATTTCCAGCATGCAAATCTCCCCAATGTATCACACTGGACAAAAATCCAGGTGAATACCGCGTAGCAGATGGAGCATTTTGGTAACCTGGTAGCTCGCATTTTAGACCTAGGGGAGCAAATCACACGGGGGGCGATTGACAATGAAGAGAAAGTTGCTACCTTGGACAAACATTAGTGGCAAAAATGTTAGGGTGGGTTTGGACACAAAGGACCGGTACTGGGTTAATGTAGACAGGGGAGTTCTGGGGGAACCAAAAAAAGGAAGGGGCCACTTCTCCTCCTAATTCCTAGAAAAATTGCCAAGAGGTGATAATGCGGGGAACAGTCTCAAAATGGCACCCTAGCAGCCGGAAAGGGAGCCCAACTATATAGGGGATGGGAATGCGGGTAAAAAAAGACAGTTAGTAGTTGTAGGGATTCTAAAATCAGGAAAAAAGGGATAGAATAATTTGTTGCCGGGACCCCCTAAACCCGAAGGTTTTGCTGTCTCCCTGGGCCAGGGTTCAGCAGGGGTTGGAAGGGGTGGATAAATTACGGGAGGGTTTGGTATGACCCAGGGGTTTGGGGTCCATGTTGGAACCAATGACAGAATCACGGAAGGTGGGGGACCTAAAGAAAATTTTTTAAAGAACACTCAAAGCAAAGGGGAAGGGACCTCCAAGGTTTTTCCCGGAATACTGGGCCTGGGGGCTCTCAGGAAAGACCGGGGAGCTCAGGGAGTTAAATGCAGGGCTGAAGTTTTGGGTGTGGGACAGGGGGGGTTTGGATTCTTAAGCATTTGGGCTGATTTTTTCATTGGTAAAAATCTGTTTCACAGAAAATTGCACATGAATGGGGGGGGTTCTCGTGCGGGTGGAAAAATTCTAGAAAGATGGGGAAGTATTTAAACAGGGAGGGAGGGGGAGGACAATATAGAAAATAAAGGGACAGATAGGTTAAGAGGGGAGACTAATCAGTGGGGGGAACGGAAAGGGAGGGGGTAACCAGCGGATAAAGAATCCAATTTTGCAAACCAATTTTAAGATATAGGTACCCCAAAATTCATGTAATCCCATCCACTAATAATTGTGTAATAAATAATCACATGCATCCACTAAAAGGGATAAGTAAAAATCCCATCCATCTCTGAAAGGGGAAGTATAAACCCAGCCATCTACCAAAAGGAAATTTTTAAAGAATGCCGCATCTGAAAAGGAACTTTAAACCCTACTGTCACTGAACGGGTAATTAGATCCCATGCCGTCTAAGAACATTTAAAAACAATCCTAAAAAACCCTTTACGAAAGTGTAAAACGGAAGGAACGGCCTAATGTGCCTGAAAAAAAACCCCCGCTTTGGGTCTGGTTGCCGCCACGCCATAAAGATGTAAAACCCTGTTTTTGACTTTAAAACTACATTTTTTATCACTACTGTGAACGGGTTTTTTTTGGCTGGGTGCTAATTGATTTCTGGCCAAACCCCCTGGCCAGGAGTTTTTCCAGCACACCTTGTTAATTTTTTCCTTCTTGGGGTGACGCCTTCTTCTCCTATCTGGCTTTGTTTCCCTTCTCCTATTGCTTCATTCTACCTTTCATCTTTTCCTTTAAAGGTCTCTGCTTTTCCTTTCCCGCCTTGCCTGCTATTTTGGCTCATTCCCTATAGTTTGCCTGCTCTCTTTTGTTGCTTCTTGATCTCCTGACCTTTCGCTTTGCACCCCGTTTTCTTTTTTGTCTCACGTCCTGTACCCCGGCCCGAATTGTTATGACTTTGGACCGCCCCCGTTATTCTCTTTGTCCTCCGATTCTGTACCTTGCTGCCCGTATTGTTTCCAACTTTTGACCGCCCGACTACGTTTATTGTTCTGTTCTTTTGTCCTGTCTGTGTCGCACCATACCGTGTACCAACAGTCTTCTGGTTGGGGGGTGGCCCATTAAGGGGTCGGGTTTTCCCCCAAAAAGGCAGGGGCAGAGGGGCGACCAGGCAGGGCCTCACTTGTCCTTCTTTGGGTGCTCCCCGACAGGAACTTTAAAATTCAGTCACAAACTAGAATCAACAACCAAATGGGGGAACTTAGGTGCTTGTTGTAGGGAGCTATTATGTGGGAGGTATTGCTGAAACAGGCTGGACACCACCATATTGGGAAGTCAACCTTTAAAATTTTTTAAACTATTTAAAAAAAAGACAGACGAACAGAGAGGAGAGGATGTGCTGTTGTAAGGAATAAAAGAAGGGAAATGTGAAAGAGGTAATACAGGCGGAGTACTAATGAGGGTGAAACTTTGTGGGGGGGAAATAAAAGGGGGGGGAATAATACATAAAATATTATTTTTGGGTGTAACTATAGACCCTCGAATCACTAGGAATAGAAAACAGATGCATAATCAAATGGTGGGGCAGCACAGGAAAGGTACAGTAAAATAATGGGTGACTTTAATTTCCTAGGCATTGCTGGGGTCACAGTTCTGCTTTCAACTAAAGGGAAGGAATTTCCCCAAATCTGTTAGAGGAAAATTTTTATGGGGCATTTTGGAGGAACCCACTACAATTGCCTTTTGGATCGGTCCTTTCAAACAAAACAAACGAAGCTGTGCACATCTAAAATATTTTCTGAAAACTTAAGCATAGGTGCACACTAAAAAGGCAATACATATTCTAACAAATACAGGCCACAAAGACAAAATAAAACCTCAAGGTATATGAAAAACCGGGGACTCTTATTTACAGTATTTTATAAATGATTGTTTTAAGCTCACCTCCCAAAACGTAAAAAAGGGATCCCAGACGGGTGAGTCCCAAACAAAAAACTTCCTCACTAGCGTCAATCCAACTGAATTCGGGGAAGGGAGGAACCACCAACGGGTCATCCGCACGGGTTTAAAAAAAGGGGCAGCTTTGTGCAGCAAGCCAATGAATTACCAATCTCAAGAACTACAAAACATACTGAAGCTGTGCACATCAAAATAATTCTGAAAAACGAAACATAGGTGCACACTAAAAAGGAAAAAACAATATCTAACAAATACGTGGCCACTAAAGACAAAAAAACCCAAGGTATAGAAAAACCGGGGACTCTTAAATTTTACAGTTTTGATCAAAGATTGTTTTAACCTCACCTCCCAAAACGTCAAGGGGATCCCAAGCAGGTACCCCCTACACTAAAAAATACTTCCTCACTAGGCGCAATCCAGACGCAATTTCAGGGAAACGGTAGGAACCCCCAACTGGGTCAACCTGCACGGGGTTAAAAAGGGGCCCCCTGTGTGCGAACCAATGAGATTACCAATCTAAAATGAACTCAAAACAACTGAAGCGTGCACATCAAAATAATTCCTAAAAAACGTAAGCGTGAGGATGACCCATTTGGTGGTTCCCCCGGTCCCTAAAATTTGCGTTTTGATTGCGCCAGTGAGGAAGTAATTTATGGGGGACCACCGCTCGGGATCCCCTTGACGTTTTGGGAGGTGAGCTTAATACAATCTTTGATCAAAACTGAAACTAAAGTCCCGGTTTTTCTATCCTTGATTTTTATTAGTCTTTAGTGTCCCACGATATTTGTTAGATATATCTTTTTGCCTTTTTAGTGTGCACCTTGTTTTACTTTTTTTCAAATATATTTTAGATGTGCACAGCATCATATGTTTGTATTCATTTGAATTGGTAACCCATTGGCTTGCTGCACACCTGCCTCTTTTAAACCAGGCAGGATGACCCATTGGTGGTTCCTACCGTCCCCAAATTTGCATCGGTTTGACCCATGGGGAATTAATTTATTAGGGACTCACCTGCCGGGGATCCCCTTAGTTTTGGGAGGTGAGTTTAAACAATCTTTATCAAATATGAAAAACAAGGCCCCGGGTTTTTCAAATACCTTGAGGTTTATTTAGCTTTGGGGGCCACTGATATTTGTTAAATATGTTTTTGCCTTTTTTAGTGTCACCATGTTTTACGTTTTTCAGAAATATTTTAATGTCCAGCTTCTATGTTTTGAGTTCATTTGAGTTTGGTAATCTCATTGGCTTCGCACCAGCTCCCTTTTTTTTAAACCCAAATGCAGGATGACCCAGTTGGGGGTTTTCCTATTTTCCCTAAAATTTTGCGTCTGGATTGACCCTAGTGGGGAAGTAATTTAGTGAGGGACCACCTGCTCTGGGATCCCCTTGACGTTTTGGGGGGTGAGCTTAATAAAATTTTGATCAAATACTGAAACTAAGAGCCCAGGTTTTTCATATACCTTGGGGTTTTTTATTTAGTCTTTATGGGGCCACGATATTTGTTAGATTTTTGCATTGCCTTTTTTTGTGCACCTTTTCTTACTTTTTCAAATATATTTTAATTGCACAGCTTCAGTATTTTTGTATTTTCTTTTGAAAGGTAATCTCTTTTTGGCTTGCTCCACAGCGCCTTTTTTTAAAAACCAGTGCAGGATCCCCCCGTGGTGGTTCCTACCGTTCCCTGAAATTGCAGTCGGATTGACCCATGAGGAAGTAATTTAGTGTAGGGACTCACCGCTCTGGGCCCCTTGACGTTTTTGGAGGTGACTTAATACAATCTTTGTCAAATATTTAAACTAAGAGTCCCCCATTTTTTCATATACCTTGAGGTTTTATTTAGTCTTTAGGTGCACTGATATTTGTTAGATAATCTATTCCCCTTTTTAGTTCACCTATCACGTTTTTCAGAAATATTTTAGTGTGCCAGCTTCAGTATGTTTTTTAGTTCATTTGGTTTGGGTAATCTCATTGGCTTGCTGCACACACTCCCCTTTTTTTTAACCATGCAGGATGACCCATTTGGGGGTTCCTACCGTTCCCTGAAATTGCATCGGATGACGCCTAGGGGAATATATTTATTGGGGGACTCACCTGTCTGGGACCCCCTTTGACGTTTTGGGGGGTGGTTTAAAATACAACTTTAAACAAATACTGTAAACTAAGATCCCAGTTTTTCATATACCTTGAGGTTTTATTTAGTCTTTAGTGTGCCACTGAATTTGTTAATAATGCTTTTTCCCTTTTCTAAAAAACAAGCTACGGAGCGCCAGGGGTTTTCCAAAATCTTGGTAACAGTGACCATAATATAATTCACTTTAGTGTAAACTGTAAAAAAAGAAAAAAGAAAAACAGAGAGGGAAGGCAAAAACATTTAATTTTAAAAGGGCCAAATTTTCCTTATTGAGGGATGCAATACAGGACCTAGACTGGGAGCAGCTATTAGCAAATGGTGATATAGAAGCCAAGTGGGGGAGCTTTAAATATACTTTGGGAAAATTTATTGCAAAATATATTCCTATGGGTAACAAGTATAGGCGACTAAAACTAAAACCAACATGGCTTTTACCTTCTACCTTCTGTCAATAAACAATAAAAAAGGCATTTAAAAAAATATAAGTCAGGGGGGGTCGGCATCAGCCTTTAAAAATTATAGAGACTTAATAAAATCTGTAAAAAAGTGATAAAAGCAGCTAAAATTCAAAATGAAAGGCAGGTGGCCAAGGACGCAAGACAACCCCAAGAAATTCTTTAAGCATATAAATTCCAAAGCCAAAGTCAGAGCAAGTAGGACCCTTAAAAACCTGTGATGGGGGTGTGTGGCCTAGCATGCAGGTGGAAGGACGTGTGGGTTAGGAGCTCCACCAGGGCCTTAACTTTAAAGAGAGATTAAGCCGGTCAAAATGAGCCCTAGAAGGGTGAAAAAGACACCTAAGAGCACACCTCCTGCGGTGGCGCAAGAATTGCCTATCAGCAACTATTTCTCACCGCTGGCCGACCTGAACTCGGCGCCTTCATCTGTGGCTGCATCCCCGGAGCGGGCGCCATCTTGTCACAAGGCACGCTGCGCTCAACTCAGAACTCGGCGCGGGAGCAGGAGAAGGAAGCCGCGGACCCGACGAAGCGCCGGCACATGCCCTCCGCACAATGGGAGAGAGAGCCTGCCGCATCCGGCACCCGGGGATCCCCGCAGCACTTACAAGGAGGTGAGAGGGGGAGCGCAGCCTTGGAGAAGGGAGTGGAGGGAGTGAGTGTCCGCAGCTTTTGTGTGCCGCCATTAAAGGGACCGCAGCTCATCCAACCAGTAAGGACTGAGCCACAGCCGAGCTGTTTGTCTCTGCAGGACATTCCCTCCCCACGGAACCTCAGCTCATCTTTGCCTGGCTCTTCAAACAGCACGCAAAAATCAGGAGTAGCTGAACGGCAGGCGACTGTGTCACTTGCCATGATGGAGGAGCACAGCAATCCCTCAGGGACACTAGCCACCATGCAACCCAATTCCTCCTCTGGCACTGGCCTTCATAACTTGCCCTCCGGTCTGCCTGGTAACCGAGGCAAGTCATACCAAGAATCAGTCCCTGACCCCTTGGATATCTTTATGGAAGGATCCCAGGAGCTTGTTATGTTAACCCAGGAGCCTCCCCCAACAGAATCTGAGGGGATGCATACCCATCTTATTACAGCATCTGCGATCTCGTGTCCTTCTCAACTGTCTGTATGCCAAGCTGGTTTATCTGGTACTGGTCCTGAAGAAGGCCCTGCTGAGATTTCAC
Source organism: Phyllomedusa bahiana (assembly GCA_025379985.1). Classification (NCBI taxonomy): domain Eukaryota; kingdom Metazoa; phylum Chordata; class Amphibia; order Anura; family Hylidae; genus Phyllomedusa; species Phyllomedusa bahiana. The sequence continues at coordinate 23,731 of JAODAL010035362.1, read as the reverse complement.
ACGATGAAGCACTGCGTGCTCCAGGGACACCCTGAATTACGAGCTCTCCTAAGTTTGTTACCTACTAAAGGGGACATGTCCGCCATGGTGTGTGAGCTTAAGTCTGCCTGGCAACAGGATCTATGTACAGTGAAATCTGACATCTCTGCTATTCAAAACAAGATCCAATCCTTGGAGTCCGCTCAGTCGAGTGCCCAGCGTTCAATTTCTGAGCTTCAAAGTGCATTCAAGTCCCAACAAAATCTCCATCAACACCTGGTAGACCAGTTAGATGATTTGGAGAATCGTAATCGAAGAAATAATCTCCGAGTGCGCGGTCTCCCAGAAACGGTCAAGGCGCAAGATCTAACCCAGTCTTTGCTGAGGATCTTCAATGGCTTACTGGGAAAACCTATGGATAACCATATCGAATTAGACCGAGCGCATAGAGCACTCAGACCGGTGAGTCAAGACGCCGCTAAAACCCGGGATATTATTTGCCGAGTGCATTATTATGCAATAATGGAGGAAATTTTGAAAAAAGCCAGACTTGCTTTAAATATTACTTATGAAGGGGTTAAGCTTTCAATTTTCCCAGACTTGTCGCGGCGCACTCTGCGCCTGAGAGCAGCTGTGAAACCTTTACTCTCTATTTTGCAAGACAGGCAAATACAATACCACTGGGGCTACCCCTTCGCCCTGCATGTCCGCACGGAAGAAGGGACAGTTACATTTAGATCACCAGCGGACCTCCCTAGCTTTTTAATGGCTCTGAAATTGCCTCTGGTGACCTTGCCGGATTGGGACGCTATCTACTCAACCCCTGCCAACATGATGCTACCTACCCAGGCAACCCAGTCGAGAGGACCAATGAGAGGGGATACACCGAGGGAACAACGCCTCTCGAGATCTCAACGACTTGTCACCCGCCTGGAGAGAACAAATAGTGCTGCCAAACGAGGTCTATTGTATGACCCTCAGTAGATGTGAGACTCTCTCTGTCCTGCAATTCCTTATTGAATTTGGCCATAAAATGGATCAGGGATCCTTTCGGTTGGTGCCAACTGTGGTGCCTGCAGTAAGTTTTACTCGTCCATTGTACCCACCCTTTTGGCTTAGACCGCTTATCTAGCACTAGATCATAGATATTCTTTTCTCTTTGACACATCTCCAAACATTAGTCACTTCTTGTTTGAGCTGGGCCCTTTGGTCAGCTCATCAGGGAGCAACTGGCATGTACCCCAGTACCATCCTTAGTAGATTTGCTTTGAGCAAACAACAGCATGCTTCCCCCCAAGTAGGTATAGGCACGGATCTCTCGTGCTTTAGCGACCATTTATGCGCCGAATCACGGTCAACTTACTTTTTTAACTAAAGTACTAGATGAGCTTAATGACTATGCGCAAGGCAAAATTATTCTATGCGGTGATTTCAATTTAGCCATTCAGCCAGAAATTTATTACATCGGCAGGGCACTCTTCCCTACCTTTCAATAAACTGAATAAAATAAGGAAACTGCTTTATGATATGCAGCTTTGTGATGCTTGGCATCTAGCACATCCCAATACCCGTGACTACACATTCTTTTCGCACCCTCATAGAGGGTACAGTAGGATCGATTACATCTTCCTCCAGCATGTGATGTAAACTTTTATAAAAACAACATATATAGGGAACATCTTATTGTCAGATCACGCCCCAGTTCTATGTGACATCAAAGTGCCTCGCAGTACACGTAGGTCATACAACTGGAGACTTAATGAGTCCCTCCTTAAGGATTCAGTATGCCTGTCAGACTTCAAACGGGCTATTAAAGACTTCCAGATCGACCATGTAGATGACTCCTCTGCTCCACAAATAAAATGGGAGGCGCTCAAATGTGTGCTGCGGGGGATTTTGATTAAGCATGGGGCTCGACTAAAAAGAGAGGCGGGCATTAAACTGAATACCTTGCTAGCCAAATTGGCAAACCTGGAATCGATCCACAAAATCTCTCTAGCTGACTCAGACTTGCGAAGCCTAATGCACACTAAGCACGAGATCCAATTATTGATGGATAAGAAAGCAGAGCAGTTTAGACAGTTATGCACTGGCTCGTATTATAATTGGAGTAACAAACCAAGTAGAATGCTTGCCAGAGCGTTGAGAGATAAGAGAGCTTCTCTTTTTGTACATTCTATTAAGACCCAGTCAGGAGCGGTCACAGCCCTCATGCCAGAGATCCTTGATAGTTTTCATACCTATTATCAAGACCTTTATAACCTCCCACCCAAATATACTATCCCTTCTAAACAAGGTGCTTTAGAAACACTTAAAGCCTATGTTAAAAAATTATCTTTACCTAGACTTGACCCAGAGGTGCTCTCACCACTTGAGACCCCTTTTTCCCTGCTCGAACTACAGCAAGCGATATCCTCTCTATCCGCAGGGAAGAGTCCAGGCCCAGATGGCTTTACTGCCATATTTTATAAAGCGCTTAAAGAAGAACTGTTGGGCCCTTTGTTAGACTCTTTTAATACGGTTTCACCTCTCTGCCCATTCCCTCCCTCTTTTGTAGAGGCTCTTATTACAGTAACTCTTAAACCAGGAAAAGACCCATTACTCTGTCAAAACTAGAGACCCATATCTCTCCTCAATACAGACACTAAATTATTTGCAAAACTTATAGCGGTCAGGCTAAATTTGGTGCTGGAAGACTTGATCCATGTAGATCAAGTCGGCTTTGTGCCTAACAGAGAGACCCGCGACAATACTTTGAGAACGTTCTCCCTGATTCACCGAGCTCGACGCACCAAAACTCCCCTTTTACTCCTATCCTTAGATGCGGAGAAGGCATTTTGACAGGGTGGACTGGACCTTTTTGGAGTCCACCCTGTCAAATATTGGGCTTGGTCAGAATTTGATGCAAAAAATCTTTGCACTGTATCAATGTCCCACGGCTAGAATTAGGGTTAAGGGCTCTTTATCTAGGCCTTTTATGATTCGCAACGGAACACGACAGGGCTGCCTTCTATCGCCAATTCTTTATGTAATAGCCATGGAATACCTGATGCAATCCATTAGGGCTGATCGGGGTGTCAGGGAAATGTTGATAGGAAAGGATCAACAAAAGTGTGCCGCTTTCGCGGATGATCTCCTTGTATACATTTCGCATCCCGAGACTTCTTTACCAGCACTGATGGCCCTATTGGTCCAGTTTAGTTCTCTTAGTAACTTCAAAGTTAACCTCACCAAGAGTGTAGCGCTAAATGTCAACCTGGAGGCTGACACAGCTAATTCTCTAAAAGGCAGATATCCCTTCAAATGGGCAAGGGACTCGTTTACATATTTGGGGATCCAAATCCTGGCCAATATTGAGCGCACTTTTGCGCTCAACTTTGAAACCTTATTTCAAACAATTAAATCAGACTTATCTAAGTGGGACAGGAAAAATTTTTCCTGGATAGGAAGAATAAACATTTTAAAAATTAATACACTCCCAAGGCTGCTATATCTATTTTAGTGTATCCCTATTAAGCTACCTAATACCTTCTTTTGGCAGATTAACAAGTGCTTTAGGAAATTTATCTGGGCCGATAAACAGGCTAGAATAGCCAAGAGCACACTCATTCGCCGAAAAGAGGAAGGAGGGCTGGCGCTCCCAGATCTGAAGTATTATTATATAGCAACTGTTTGTGCTAGGGTGTTAGATTGGTTTCACTCCAAATCGATAAAAAGATGGGTACACATGGAAGAGAAACTGGCGGGGCGCCCGCTGTCAGCACTGCCATGGCTGCCCTCGCAACGAATGCGAGTACACATGAGCCAACTCCCTTTGGTTACTGACATAACTCTATCTATCCTTAAAACCCAGGGCCCTCGACACCACTTGTACACCTTAGGAGGTCCACTCACCACTATCCAGGGCAACCCTGAGCTACAAATTACGGCACAGGACTTATTGTTTGATGACTCCCCAGATAGGAAGCCATGGACTATCGGAACTTTTCTTGATAAAGGTACCTTTAAAACATATACAGAGGTGGTGTCTTCTTTTCGTCAATCACCCAATGTCTGGCTTCAGTATGTCCAGATTAAACATTACTTTGATGTAAACAAGGCTAGACTAGGGTTCCGTAGGGCTCTTACTGGATTCGAACAACTATGTGTCCAAGATCAAACCCCCAGACATGTTATCTCGACTTTATATAATATGCTCCTGACCAACGCATCATCTCCTCGGCCACTATTCCAGAGTAGTTGGGAAAGGGAGTTAAACGTCTCAGTGACAAATGATGATTGGACTAAAGCCTGTGTGTTAGCAGCTAAGACCTCGGTGTCGTGTCATATACAGGAAATGAACTATAAGGTACTGTCGAGGTGGTACAAGGTACCCACACTCCTGCATTCAATGTTCCCCCAAGCTTCCCCTCTCTGTTGGAGATGTGGTCGGGGTCCAGGAGATATGACGCATGTCTGGTGGGGGTGCAAGGTCATCCAACCGTTCTGGCTTAAAGTTAACGAAATTATATCACTGATCACTGGTATAAAATTGCAGAACGACCCATTTGCCCTCCTTCTCTTCATGCTCCCAATGGATCTCCGATTCCTGAAAGGGAGTCTGATTCTTTTTCTATTGGTATCGGCTAAATTGTTGATTCCAAGGAAATGGAAATCCACGCAGATACCATCAATCTCGGAATGGTTCAAAGAAATCTTTCGCATCCAGCGCATGGAGGAAATCAGGGCAAACACTGATCAACTTCTTAGCAAATTCAATAGGGTATAGATGGATTGGATGATCTTTGCCACATCCCCAGCATATAAATTGCTTCATAACTCCCTGTAGATTTGGGGCTTCTCCCTTTCCTGTTCGCCTAAGTGACTGCTATCCTTAACTCTTTAAAAAGTGATAAAGTTCATGAGTTGGTGGTGAGGCCCTCTTATGTACTGCGCTCGGCACGTTTTTTTTCTTTTTTTTTACATGTTACCTTTCCTTTTTGAGTATGGTATTAAAGTTAATGTATACCATTCTTTGTATAACAATGTCTGGCCATGACACCTTTCATGGGATTAAGTTCTTCTTCTTGATTGAGATTGTTCCTTTATTATCTCTAAATCTCTCATAAAGGGTTTCTATGGCTTCGATTATGTTACTCTTCTTGCAAGTGCGAAAATACTCATTTTATGCGACAATTTATTCCAATTCTCTGTATTCGGCTCTGTACTTACTGATTGCTCTTTTATTTGTCAGGAGTACGTTCATATATGATCAAGTCTCCTAGGATCAAGTATATATTATAGTATATTGTATTATGTTGTGATATATTATGTTATGGACTATTTTACTCTATTGTTATTCTTTTACTTTGTCACAAACTTGTCTTATATAATATACTTGTTTTTATGAAAATATGTTCTCAATAAAGAATTTTGAAAAAGGAAAAAAAAAAAAACTGTGATGGGGGGATGGTCACTGGTGACCAAGAGAAGGCAGAGGAACTAAATAGTTTCTTCAGCTCAGTATATACTATCAATGAAATAGTAGTTGATGGGGGTGGCAGTACTGTTAATACATCATCTGCTATAATTAATTGGCTCAGTGTAGAAAAAGTCAAGTTAAATAAACTGAATGGGTAAAAGGCTCCAGGTACAGATGGCATTAAACCAAGAGTTCTTAAAGAGCTCAGCTCGGTTATCGGTGTGCCCCTGTACATGATATTTAGAGATTCCCTGGTGACTGATATAGTACCAGGAGACTGGCGCAAGGTAAATGTAATTCCCATCTTCAAAAAAGGTTCCAAGTCTTGCCCAGGTAATTATAGACCAGTAAGTTTAACATATGTTGTGGGAAAAATGTTTGAGGGCTCATAAGGGACTATATACAGGAGTATGTTGACAAACACAATATTATTAGTGATTGCCAGCATGGATTTACTAAGGATAGAAGCTGTCAGACCAATCTGATTTCTTTTTGTGAAGAGGTGAGTAGAAGTCTGGATAGCGGGACAGCTGTGGATATTGTGTTTTTAGACTTTGCAAAGGCATTTGACACTGTACCGCATAAGCGTTTGTTGGGTAAATTAGAATCCATTGGGTTAGAGATAACAGTGTGTAACTGGATCAAAAACTGGCTGCTGGATCGTACCCAGAGATTGGTGGTAAATGACTCCTACTCTGAGTGGTCTCTTGTTGTGAGTGGTGTGCCGCAGGGCTCAGTATTAGGTCCTGTCTTATTTAATGTATTTATTAACGATATAGTGGAAGGGATCGATAGAACCGTTTTGATTTTTGCAGATGACACCAAGCTATGCAGGGTAGTGCAATCTATGGAAGATGCTCATAAATTGCAAGCAGACCTGGACACACTGAGTGCTTGGGCATCCACTTGGCAAATGGGGTTCAATGTGGATAAATGTAAGGTTCTGCATCTGGGGAGAAATAATCTACAGGCATCATATGTCCTAGGGGGAGAAAAACTTGGAGAATCGCTTGTTGAGAAAGATCTGGGCATTCTTGTAGATCATAGACTACAGAACAGCATGTAGTGTCAATCAGCTGCCTCTACGGCAAGTAAAATATTGGAGTGTATTAAAAGGGGCATGGACTCGCGGGACAAGGATGTAATTCTACCGCTGTATAAAGCATTGGTGCGACCTCACTTAGAATATGCTGTTCAGTTCTGGGTCCCAGCTTATAGAAGAGATGTAATGGAGCTAGAGAGAGTACAAAGACGAGCAACCAAACTTATAAGGGGAATGAAGCATCTTAGTTATGAGGAGAGGTTAGTAGAATTTAAATTATTTAGTCTTGAGAAAAGACGGCTTCGGGGGGACATGATTAATTTATATAAATATATAAATGGTCCCTACAAAAAGTATGGGGAGAAATTATTTCAAGTGAAGCCCCCTCAAAAGACAAGGGGACATTCCCTTCGACTAGAGAAAAAAGGATTCAATCTCCAGAGGAGAAGAGCGTTCTTCACTGTAAGAACTGTAAATCTGTGGAATAGCCTACCTGAGGAGCTGGTCACGGCAGGAACTGTAGAGAGTTTCAAGAAAGGCTTAGATACCTACATGGAACTAAAGAATATTAATGCGTACGTAGCCATGTAAAATTGTGGATCTGGCTGGTGGAGGCTCTGGGGTCAGAGATACGGTCCCCACTGGAGCAGATTGGTTCATGCCTTGTGGGTTTCAATGTAATTAACCAGTGGTGAGGCTGGGCATAATGTCCTTGTCTCTCTCCCATCACCCAAATTTTCCCCACCCTTGGTTGAACTTGATGGACACGTGTCTTCTTTCAACCGTACTAACTATGTAACTATGTAACTCAGGAGCAGGCTAGCACAACATCACACCGAAACATAGATAATTCTACATCAGTTATTAAGCAGCCGCCTATGTAGCCCAATGTCCGTGTAGGACAAAAATAAAAAAACAAAGATAGTAGAAATCTACTCCCCAATACTAGGAGAGAAGAAGGACCCATGTAGGGAAATCAGAGAGAGATCACATCACTCCCAAGGCGATAAGCTCAGGCGTCTGGGGAGGAAGTACGCCGTCCACCAAGTCTTCCGGACTTTCGCTGAAATGACTTTTGCCGCTTATGTTGAGCCTTTTGCCATTCAGGCAAAGATGCGGGAGGTGGAGTCTCCAGTTCCCAATCTGTGAGTTTAGGTGGTAAGATCTCTAGTGCAGAGCAGAAATGTGGAAGATCCTCAAAGGTACGGAAAACTGCAGACCGTCCATTTCTGGGAGCATTTAAGGTAAAGGGAAACCCCCATCGATAGACTATTGAATGCTCTTTTAGTACCTCTAATAAAGGTTTAAGATGATGTCGTTTCTGGAGGGTGATCCAGGAGAGCTTGGGAAAGATCTGTATCTCCGCCCCCTGGTATTTTAGAGATCGTTGTAGCCTAGCCTTAGCCATAATTCTCTCCTTGACCTGAAAATCATGTATGCAGCATATTATATCTCTTGGGTGCGAGGTGCTTCCCTTGGGTCTAAGGGCTCTGTGAGCTCTGTCCATTTTGATGTTACTTGGGCCTGACTCTCCTAGCACCACACGGAAAATATCCTCCAGAGTTTGGGACACCTTTTCCTCAATCAAAACAGAAACGTAGATCGGCACCAAGTGTATCCTATTCACTGGTTAGAAACTTAGTTGCAAACTTAGATATACTCACTGGGAGAATCACTCTCTTCAATGGCTGCAGGCTGTGCTCAGTCCTGACAGATAGCGTCCAAAATGGTAGCGTAAAGAGGTAAACAGACGGCACTCACCAGTCTTCTCAGCAGCATTTCTTTATTGCATAATAGCTAAAAGCCGGAAGGGGACCAGAAGGTTACAGATCACCTACGATCGTTTCGCGCTCACTCGTGCTTTCTCAAGGTGTGTCGGGAAGTGACGTAAACCACATCTTATATCCCGTCTTTGCCTATCATTACAATACTAAACAGTAACAATATAATTAACAATATAACAACATCTCTTAACAATACAATAAATCATCATATCACAAAAAGTGCAAATATACATATAATAATAAAAATGGAGACAAATCGTTTCTATCATTTAACTCCATCAAGCCCAAGGCATCAGTGCGCAAAATCTGAAAAGGAGGTGCATTTATTTTGGACAGACAGCACTCTACTATAGATTTATATTGCATATGAATGAAGTGCATGGTGGTGATACGTCTGGTATTTTATTTGCAGGAATTCAGAGGGTCTTTCCGTCGAGTGGAGGAATAGACCGAGACACACGACTCTTATAGACCGAGGCTAGAGGGATTTTGCGCACTGATGCTTTGGGCCTGATGGGGTTAAATGATAGAAACGATTTGTCTCCGTTTTTATGATTATATGTATATTTGCACTATTTGTGATATGAAGATTTATTGTATTGTTAAGAGATGTTGTTATATTGATAATTACACTCACCGGCCACTTTATTAGGTACACCATGCTAGTAACGGGTTGGACCCCCTTTTGCCTTCAGAACTGCCTCAATTCTTCGTGGCATAGATTCCACAAGGTGTTGCAACGATGCTCAATTGGTACCAAGGGGCCCAAAGAGTGCCAAGAAAATATTCCCCACACCATGACACCACCACCACCAGCCTGAACCGTTAATACAAGGCAGGATGGATGCATGCTTTCATGTTGTCTGACCGCCGCAAAATTACTGACCCTACCATCCGAACGTCGCAGCAGAAATCGAGACTCATCAGACCAGGCAACGTTTTTTCCAATCTTCTACTGTCCAATTTCGATGAGTTTGGGCAAATTGGAGCCTCAGTTTCCTGTTCTTAGCTGAAGGAGTGGCACCCGGTGTGGTCTTCTGCTGCTGTAGCCCACCTGCCTCAAAGTTCGCCGTACTGTGCGTTCAGAGATGCTCTTCTGCCTACCTTGGGTGTAACGGGTGGCTATTTGAGTCACTGTTGCCTTTCTATCAGCTCGAACCAGTCTGCCCATTCTCCTTGACCTCTGGCATCAACAAGGCTTTTCGCCCACAGGACTGCCGCTCACTGGATGTTTTTTATTTTTCGCCCAAATTCTCTGAAAAACCCTAGAGATGGTTGTGCGTGAAAATCCCGGGAATCACATGTTTTGAAATACTCAGACCAGCCCTTCTGGCACCAACAACCATGCCAACGTTCAAAGGCACTCAAATTCACCTTTCTTCCCCATACTGATGCTCGGTTTGAAACTGCAGGGATTGTCTTGACCATGTCTAAAATGCCTAAAGGGCACTGAGTTTGCCGCCATTTTGATTGGCTGATTAGAAATTAAGTGTTAACGAGCAGTTGGACAGGTGTACCTAATAAAGTGGCCGGTGAGTGTATATTGTTGCTGTTTAGTTTTGTTGCTTTTAGCTATTATGCAATAAAGAAATGCTGCTGAGAAGACTGGTGAGTGCCATCTGTTTACCTTTTCCTCACCCTTAGACTCCAGAACCCCCCTAATCCTTAGTTTATACCGTCTGCCTCTGTTGTCCAGGTCCTCTATTTTTCAATTAGTTTCTCGTAGCAGCTTAGCCTGAGCAGACACTACTGTTTGTAAAGAGGAGACATATTGTCGGGTGTGATCATGGGCGGATTCAATGGACTCCACTCTCTCTGCCATGTGCTTCAAGTCCATCCTAACTGAAGCAAATTCCGCTTTAAAAGTCTCTTTAACATCCACTATGAGATCTTTGAGATTCTTCTTAGATGGGAGATCTTTAAGAAGAGACTGCCAGTCAGGAGTACCATAGACATTAGAGCCTGCAAACACCGCCTCATCTATCTCGGATTCAGAGGATAGGCTTCGATTCTGTAATGGTATGGTGTCATCAGCTAGCGCTGACAGTCCTGTCATGGTATCATTCAGGGGACCTAGTTCTGCCCCAGCATCAGAAAACAAGGCCCCAGTAGATTGTGGACTCCCCTTCTTTTGTTGCCCCTTAGATGGCATGGTGCCCACTGTACACTGATATAGCAACCAGGAGATCTTTGAGAAAGTGTCCAGTAAGACCAGGCTATCGCCGGAATTCAGCCCAGAAAGTGAAATGGAGGTCTCAGGGTGCTGCAGGGTGCTACTATTGCCGTCTCTTGGGACTGTGCATCCGTGCATTGCACTATATGCAGGTGCGTGGGCTGGCTCACCCCCTCTACTATGCTGCAGCTCTCCCCCTGGAGCTGGCACTGCACAGGCTGCAAATGAATCAGTGTCCTGAGGTGCTAGAGACCGAGGGCTGTGACAGCAGAGCAAAGCTGTGTATGGGTCACGCACTGTGGTTGACCGCTGATCGTCTTGTATTATCTGATGTAGTCCCGTCCCACTTTGATAGAAGGGGGATAGCACCAGAGGGTGTTTATGTGGAGAGAGGGGAGGCTCTGGTGATCCCTTATGATCAGGGACCCGACACGGGCTCAGTGCTCCCTGGTATGTACCTGTTGCAGCGTCCCGATCTGCCCGTCACGTGTTGCAGTCCCGCCGGATGACTCCTCGGTACGCTGTGCCTCCCGTTTGCCAAGTCTTTTCCCGCCGCCCGCGCGATCGTGCCTGCTGCCAATGAGACCTCTGTAGGAGAGGAGGAAGGCCCGTGGACTCTGCTGTGTGCCGTGCTGTGGGAGACGATGCTTGAAGTTCAGGCGGGCGGCCGTTGGTACTTGCAGGAGCCGCCGCAACTTCCGGTGTAGGCCGCAATTCTCCCTGCCCCGCGGGTTGAGGCTGACAGTAGTGGAGGAGCGAGCCTTACCGGTCAGAACGGGTCACCAACATTCCTGGGGTGAGCAGAGACCGCGTGAGTGCTGGTTGTGCCAGGATGGTGCAGGATTGCCCCCGTGTTCCGCAGCTTTCTTCCGGAGCTACAAGCTCATGCGGCCATCTCGATCAGCGTCCAGGCCACGCCTCAGATTAGTCTTTCTAAGTCAATGATATTTGGGCTGAATCTTTCTTCTAACCTACAAAATACATTACACGAATATTATCCTTCCAAATGAAAAACATTAGAATATTGGGATATTGACAGAATATCCCGAGTCGACAATTCCTGGCTGGGCAGAATAGGATTATACAGGAGGATTATGTTGCCTGAAGTGTTTAATTTTTTCAGAACTTCAACTTTTCCTATTCTACTGCAAGTTTTATGGTTTTTATTTGCCAGATTAATAATTTCATTTGACAATCAATACAGCCACAACTGATCTCCTCTCTCAAAAGGAAAATTAACTTGCAGGGTCTAGGCCTGTCTAATTTGAGATCAGATCATGTATAACGACTGTCATAGACCAGGTTATGGAAAACACCACCGAATGATAAACTGTGGCCCTTCATAGAGCCTGCTCCTCACGGATTTCCCTCTCTCTGGCCCACATTAACCCTTAGCCACTGGTGGCTCTCCTCCTGTGCAAGTCATACTCAGATACTGGAGAGAGCTAGCTCCTACTATCTTCCCTAGTATCCCTTCTTCGGCACTTTCCATCCCTCTTCTAGCTTTGTCCAGCAACATCCCTAACATTTGACTCAATGTGTGACATTAGGTATTGCTTGCACAGAGGATCTCTCCATGGTGTCATGATCGTGCCCGACAGACCCTCATCTGTTTGTCCTGGTCACCGGCCACCGCTGTTGCGGCGAAAAATGTGGTTTATGACACAATGCTTTCACTAGCGTAAACTTGGTTTTATTCTCTGCATTCACTAATTGATTCCTGGCCGATGCCAGCACTCAACTAGTTAACCTGGTTACTTGCTGATCTTGTTTGATTGACAGTCCTTTATTCCAATCTGGTCTTGTGTTCCATTCGCCTATTACCTCTGTTCTCTTTTTTCTTGTTCCCTATATTAGGTTTCCTTTGCCATACCATGCTTCTTTTAGGTAGGCTAGACCTTAAAAATTAGATAAGTGGAAGATTTTTTTAGTTAAGTAGGTAAAGTTCCCCTTCAGTATAAGGCACCTTCTAGTAGGTAAGTAAGTAGACGGAGCCCTCTCTAGTAGACAGGTAAGTAGATAGGACCCCTTCTAGTAGGAAGGTAGATAGGACCCTTTGCAGTAGGTAGGCAGGTAAATAGGGCCCCATGTGGTAGGTAAGCAGGTAGATAGGACCACTTGTGGTAGGTAGACAGGTAGATTGGACCCCTTGTGGTAGGTAGATAGGACGACTTGTGGTAGGTAGACAGGTAGCTAGGACTGCCTATGGTGTGTAGGTAAGTTTTCCACTCCCCCCCCCCCATCAAAAAAAATACCACATCTCTCCCTGACTCTAACCCCATGAACACCTGTCTGAATCCTGATTGGGATGCCAGTTCTGACATTTACTAAACCCAATGCTTAGGAATAGGTTTAGGGCCTAGTACAGGCAGCAGCACAGTGACCTCATTAGATCGAGCCGCTGACTACACCATGCAGGAGGTGGCTGTGATCGCTGCATCACTGGATAAATGTGACCCAGCGATGCAGTAGTCTGGTGAGGGGGGCTGTGAACCACCCTGGTTTAAGGGCTGCGTCGCAAGTGCAACCTCTGTAGCTACGCCACTGGAAAAGCAATGTTCAGCTTGGACGACGCACACACCTATCAGAAATTAACTAGTCACCCCTCAAAAACTTGTTTTTCTTTTAAATGAAGGTGTCACACTAGGGGTGACTGAAGAAAACAAATCTAAATATATGTATACAGAACATCTAGTAGTTCTGTTGTTTCACGGTGTCCCAAAGATCTACAAAGATTATCCTCCCACCCCTAATTTACAACCAATAATTTTGGGGATAGGTTCCCTTAATGAAAATTTAAACAGTTGGTCAAGTATTGGTCTAAAAATTACTAGGTGTTTTGTATGTAGTCTAATGTTGTATTGTGTCAGCTGTAGAAAGCAGTAGAAGAGTGAAGAAACCAGGCGATACCTTTTAGAGGCTAGATGAGTATATTTGATGGTCGCTTTTGAGAGTACTAGCTCCCTTCTACAGATGTTATACAAGAAACTGAAAATTTACAGACATTTTATACACAGAAGACATGGACCTTCAAAGGAACGTAGAATCTTTAAAAATAACTGTCATGTTCGTGCCATCTGGCCCTAGTCGCCGGCCACGGTCGCTGCGACCATAACTGAGGCTTGGCTTTCCTGTGTGTGAACACTGCTCTTAGTCCTGGATCTTTATTGATTTCTGGCCAACGCCCTTGGCCAGGAATCCTCCAGCACTCCTAGGGGTTAATCGATTGACAGCTTCTGCTTCCTATCCCTTCTGCTCTGCTTCCTCCCTTTCCCTATTTATAGCCATTGCTTCCTTCTTCCTGTGCCTGCTATAGCTATTCTGTACCTGTAGTTAGCCTTCACCTTTTGGATCTTCTGTACCTTTTGACCCTGCTTGTGCTTCTGGTTTCTCCTTGTCTTACGATTTTGTACTGTGCTGCCCGTCTTGTTATCGACTTGGACCGTCCGACTACACCTTTGTGTTATGTGTCGGTTCGTCTCTGTCTGTGTGCACTTAGCTCAGTGCAGTGTCAGTCATCTGGTTGGGGCCGGCCTGTTAAGGAGTCGGTTTCCCAAAAGGCAGGGACAGAGGTTGGGGCGAGTGTCAGGGCTTCACTCGTCTGTGTCTTTGGGTGCATCCATGACTACCCCTGACAATAACAAAATGCATTAAGTAGAGAAGTTATTTATAACAGGTCAAGAAATAAACAATCAGGACACTTGTCGGGCGATAGAGGGATCAGTAATTCGTGCTCTTATATGTTTGCTATCAGGTCGTGATTTGTGACCCTCACAGTTCACACATAGTGACATGAAAGTAGCGGGAATATCAAGTCCAAATTGTTTAGCAGAACAGTAAATCTGTGCTGCAAAGCTTTGAGTCTTACAAATGGCAGAGAATACATGGGTGTTACGATACTGGTGTGTATTGCTGGAATCCAATGGCCGGGGCTAAGACACAAAACACAAGGAGGCACTGGAGACTTGATCTGGAAACAGCAGGAGAAGGCAAGGATCCAAGAAGAGGAGTAGCAGGAGACTGATGAGCGGTAAGCAGGTATCTCGGGGTTTGCAGGGCGGAGTGCGAGGAGAGGAACAAACTGGAAGGTGAGTTCCTAGGCGAGAGGACTGTAAGCTAAGCAGGAGCTAGGACACAAGCAGTGAGCAACAGGCTGGAGGAGTTTTTATAGGAACTGGAACAGAAAACAGGAAAAAAGATGGCAACCAGCTGAGACACAATCCACCATCTTGACTGAGGGCAAACTTAAGGGCAAACACAGTTAGTAAGTTCCACAGAATAGCAGGAGATTCCTGACAATGGGTGACTTGTGATGTTGTGGGTTATACTCTTGGCCATGACATTGCTCTGCAGACTATCACTCTTCATCTGGGCTCTGCAGACTATCACTCATCATCTGATATGTAGCAATATGTATCACTGTGTATTGAATATTTGCTACAAAGGAATTCTTTGTCCTTTGATGGAGATTCTTATCTCGTCGATGGGGTCCTAGTTCTCCCCTTTGTTGGCTCACGGTTCATACATTGTGTTGCCTTTTTAGGTATCTTCCTCCCAGGTGACAATCGGGTAGTATCATTCTTACACCATAGACCTCCAGCCGGTGACACTACCCTCAGAGCAATAGGTGCTAAGCTGACCATACAATAGAAGCTAGAGCAGATGGTGAATGTATAAGAGCTCCCAGAGCTTGTTCTAATCCCCAGAATATAAAGAAATTAATGATAGATGAAAGAATAGAGGAGATGACAATGGGTCTAAGCTAATGTCTGCACTGAAGGCCTAGACAGAAAACATGGAGAAATGACAGAATGCCACCTCCATGACTTCTGTACCAGCTATAGCCAGGACTTACAGAATCCCACCCCCCGGACTTCGGGACCAGCTATAGCCAGGACTTACACAATCCCACCCCCATGATGACTTCTCTACCAGCTATAGCCAGGATTTACAGACTCCCACCCCCATTCACTTCTCTACAAGAGAATTTATCACCTTCCTGGCTCTGTCTGTTCTCCAAGTGACTGACTCTCCCCCTGCTGTTTGTTCTATCTCAAAGTAGGGAGTGACCTGCACAGTTGCATAGCCAGAGTAAGAGATGTGTTTGTTATCTGATCTTTCAGACAAAAAACAGTAATTCGTACTTTGCTTTAGATAAATATCCTGCTAGCAGCTCTAGAGAAGCTTCTGAGCTAATCTAGACTAATTAGTAGACTGAACACACAGAGTTGAATACAAGGAGTGAATTCAAGGAGCTCATATGCTAATTACAGACAGCCTGACTAGGAAGTGAGAGAAAAGCAGCATTATTTCATTCATGCATCTTACGAAACTTCGAGGTGAGACAACCCCTTTAACTCACTTCCAGCTGTTTTCATGCTTTTTTCCCTGCCTTTTTTTTTTCCCTTGTGGGGTTTTTTTTGGAGTTTGCCTTTTTAAGTTTGTTTTGGGGTGGGGCCAAGTCGGGTTTTAAATATTTGAGTCAAAAAAAAAATTTTTTTTTTCATTTTTTAATATTTTTTTTTTCGGGAAAATCTTTGTTACAAAAATTTTTTAAAGGGGGGGCCAAAAAAAAACAAAACTTTCCCCTTTCCATTTCAGCCTGTTTCGCTAAAGTTTTATCCAGGGGAAAGGGGAAAAAAAACCCCAAGGGAGGAAAGGAAGCCAATTGTCCTTTTTGGGGAAAAAAATTTTTCCATTCCCGGCTAAAATCGGCAATCAAAAATACCCCCTGGATAAAGGCCCCCACCCCAAAAACCCTAGTTTTTTAAAACCCTTTGTTATCTAAACCCTTTATCTTTTTGTTTTTGGGCCCCTTTTACAAATTTTTTTTTTTTGAGTATTCATCAAAAGTAGCTTTTTTTCTGTCTCCACACCCCTGGGTTTTTGCCCTTTTTTTGCGTTTTGGGAGCCTTCTAAAATTTGTGGGAAAAACAATATCCAAAAACTTTAAATTCGGAATAGGAAATCCCTGGAAGCCCTGCCCTTTTGTGTCAATGGTTTTTTACAATTTTACGTGGCGGGTTCTTTTTGGGGCCATTACAAACCC
Source organism: Phyllomedusa bahiana (assembly GCA_025379985.1). NCBI lineage: Eukaryota > Metazoa > Chordata > Amphibia > Anura > Hylidae > Phyllomedusa > Phyllomedusa bahiana. The sequence goes on along the minus strand of JAODAL010035362.1, from coordinate 7,243 downwards.
CAAATTTTTTTTGGTCCCTTTTGAAATTGGGGGGGAAGCATATGGGTACCCCAAAATTTTGGCCTTTTTATCAAATTTGGAGAAAAAATATTTCAAAATTTTGTGTTTCTTCTTCTTTACAATTAGTCAAAATGAACTTTTTTTAACATAATTTCCGGGCCAATTTTACTTTGTTCTTCGGCTTCCTTTCTCTTATTTTTCCCAAATTTACAATTTAAACTCATTTGTTTGAGATGCAGAAAAAAACCTGATGTTAAGAAATCAATCAACCCAACAAAATTTTTTTTTCTTTGAAAAGGGCCAATTTTCACAAAAAAAGGGCCCTTTTTGCAAAAAATTGGGGGGTTGGAGGGGGTTTGTTTTTTCCAGAGTTTTAATAAATTATCAATAATCATCAAGCCCTATCCTAAAATATACCTTTAAAAATTAATTTTTTAAAAAAAGGGTTTTTCAAACCCAAAACCCTTTAACCCCCCCACCCCATAAATATACAAAAGAAAACTTAACCACAAAAATGTTCAAAAAAAGAATCCTCTACCCCTTTAAACTTTTTCCCCTGAAAGCCCAAAAGCAAAGGGCGGGTAAATCGTCCGAAAAGGGGCCCGGCCCCCAACCCTCTGTGGGTTCCCCTGTTGCCAACCCTGTAAAAACCCCTATTTGTAAATACCCAAGATTTTATCAAAAAAGGGACAAAAAATTTGCCACAAAAAGAGGGGGGAATTTTAAAAAATCCAAATTATTTTAAGCCCACCTCAAAAATAAGACCAAAAATAAAATTAAAATTAGTTACAGGAACCCTAAAACATTGGGCATTAGATTATTTACGGGAAAACCCTAAACAATTGGGTAGATAAACAAAAATTCATAAAACGCCCTTTTAAAGGGGAATGCTTTCTTGTTTTTAACCAAAGCTTTCCCCCAAAAGGGGCCTTTCTTTTCGATCCAAATTCTCCCAAGGTGATCCAAATTATCCCGACACTTTTCCCCCCCCCAAATAAAAAAGGGGGGGTTTTTCATCAGGGGTTTTTCAAAAATAGGGGAAATTTCAAAATGACTCCCATAGCAAAAAGTGCCCCGTTTTTTATGGGGGCATTCAGTATCCCCAAATCCTTTTTTAAAATTAGGTGGAAAGGAGGGGCCTTTATTACCGTCTTACACCTAAATGTTTTTCGGGCGTCTCGCCGTTTTACTTTGCGCATGCCCCCGTTTTCCCCTTCGCCCGCCGACATCTCGCGATATTGGGCTAGACACTACGGCGGTTCTGCCATCGGGGCCCCGGGGTCCCGTCGAAACCCATTAACCCCCGGAAATCAAGTCCGTTTTGTGCGGGATTATTTTTTACAGCACGGGCGCTTATCTTCATTGAGCGCCCCGTCTCCGATACCCAAGGGCTTTAAACAGCGCTCCTGGCTCCCTTGGGGCATCTGGGTATGTATCAAAAAAACCCCAAAATTTCAAATACATATTAAACTGGGTGTTAATCACTAAACATTAAAAATTTTTAAAAAAGCTAAAAGGCAAGTAGAGGCTGCATTTTCCCGTGCTAAAAATTTTCTCCAAACATTTAAAAAAAATTGAGTTTAATAATACAAAAAAAAGGAGAGAAAAAATTTTAAAAAATCTAGGGAATGGCAGTATAAAAATTGAATGAAATGTCACAGTTTACAAAAAACCCATATGTTTTTCCCAAAATTGAAAGTGTGGGTAGTTGACTTTTTCCCACAATACAAAACTACCCTAACCAAAAATTTAAAATTGGAAAGGCCGAAATTTTTGCACTAAAAAAAAAAACCAAAAATTTTAAGATTCTCATTGAGACCTTCGGTTTAAGCTTTTAAGCCTTTTCGCCCACCCCCGGTTTTCCCTTACAAAATTTGCCTGTTGTTCATATCCCCAAATTTTTTGAGGGCATATGAAATTTTCTCTATGCATGTAAAACGTAAAATTAGGGGAAATTTTCCATCATGAAACTCCCAAAAATTGGGTTTGAAAGGGGATTTTCCCTCGCTTATTGTTTGATATCCCCCAAGTTGATCCCCCCTTTAAAAACCCTTTAAACGGGGTTTGGGTGGTTTTTCCCCACATATTGTTTATTGCAATCCCAATTGCAGAGATAAACCCCCCCCTTGGGTTTTCCAAATTTCCCATGAAAATCTTTATTGCATGGTTTTCCCGGGGTTTACTTTACTTCTAAATTCTTTAAACCTGACCAATAAATTTTTACAAAATAAGCACTTCCCCAAATTTAAAAAACATGCCTAAGGGTTTTGCGTTTAAAAAACCCTTTGTACCCTCGGGGAGGGTGGTGTAAAAGTGGTTGCGTACAAGTTTTGTTTTTTAGAGACCTCCCCCCCCCTATATGTTACTTGAGGGCCCTACTGGGCCCGGGGCATTCGGTAAGGTCAGTATCTGCCCCTTAAAATTTCGCCCGTGCTACGAAATTTTCCATAACCTCTTTTTTGTGATCATAAAACGCCAACTACCCCTTAGGGGGGTTTGGGTTTACCTTTTTTGATGGTTATTAGGTTTTTAAGGAGATTTTTTTCCGTTTTCCTTTGAAAAAGTCCCTTTTCAAAAAAAGCTGGTCTCTAAACTTCCATGGGATACCCCTTATCCTAAAACTTTTAAAAAAGGGTTCCTGCTTGTCATGTTAGCCCTCTATCCTTGAGTTTTTCTGCGCACCCTCGGTACGTCCCTTGGGGTTTCCCCTTTTTTTAAAAATTTCTCAGGGTGTTACAAATTCCCATCAAAGAAAAGTTTTAGTAGCTGTTTCCTTTTCGAAAGGGCCCTTTTGGTCTGAAAGGTTTAAACCTTAAGTAAACCAAAAAAATCTTTAACCCAAAAATTTGGGTTCGGCCAGGGGGTTCAAAAAAACGTAAATCTTAAGCCTATGTCGTTCCCCATTAAATATTTTGATAAATTCACAAAACGATGCCTCCGTGCCCTAAAAACCACGAAGACAAAATCATCAATATTTCTCCCCCCAATAAAAATATTCCCTGAGGGGGTTTCCCAAATCCCCTCTCCGAACCCAGGGTCCGCCCCCCCCAACCCGGGAACAAAATTGGATACGTGGGAGCAAAAAAGGGCCCCCCCCAAAATTACCCTTTCTTTTTAAAACAAAACCCACAGACCCCCCACTTTCTATTCTCTTCCAAAAAATCCAAAAGGGACCCCCCCCTTAGGGGTGGGGTTTAAAACTCATTGCACAGAAGGTGGGGATTTATGTGGAAAAAGGAAAATTAAAGATTTTGTGGTGACTTTCCCTTCTTATTTGAGGGGGATACTGCTGATTTTCAAAAAAAAGATATGGGAAATCAATATTGATCTTGTTTGTCGGGTTGGCCTCAGGGGGATGTGGAGGCCTCAATAGAAAGTATTCCACACACTGGGGCCCCCAAAGCTTTTGGGATTTTTTTTTGAAAATGAGGGGGAAAACCCAATTTGATAATCACAATGGGGTTTGCCCTTGGGGGACTTCTTGGTTCACATTTTACTCATAAACTATTTCCTTTTTCGGACCCGGGGTTACCACCGCTCAGGGGAAACGGGCAATGGGGACCCCTTTTGTGCCCCCAAACGAAACCCCTTTTGGGTTTCCTGGGGGGTTGGGAGCGGACCCTGGTGTTGGGAAGAAAAAAGGGGGAAACCCCCATACAGGGAATATCTTATACTGGGGGAGATTTATTGTTTGATGTCTTTGTGCTGGGGGCGGGGCCCGGGAAGGCATGTTTAGTGAATTATCAAAAAAAACTAAAATTGTGAACGACATAGGCTTAAGATTTTACGTTTTGGAAAATTTTAGGACAGAACTCTCTTTTTTTGGATGTAAAGATTTTTAAGGGATAAACTTGGGTTTTACCAACAGACCAAAAATTTTTCGAAAGGGGGAAGCTACTAAAGGTTTGTTAGATGGGTTTCGTATCACCCCAAAAATTTTTGAAAAAGGGTACCCCAAAGGGGACTTTCCCTGGGGTTTTGGCGCAAACTGCTAAAGGAAGAGGCCCCTTATAGACAAGCGGGAGCCCTTTTTTAAACGTTTTTTGGATAGAGGGTATCCATGGAATTTTTTTAAACCCAGCTTTAAAAAGCACTTAAAAAGGGGAATCGGAATAACCCCCTTAATCCTAATACCATAAAAGGGGTGATCCAAACCCCAAACAAAGGGTTTAGTTGGAACGTTTGATGATCAAAAATAATGGGTTTTAAAGCAAAATTTTTACTAGACACGGGGGCGTTTTTAAAGGTCAATACTGCCCCTTAAACCGAATGTCTCCCCTAGTAGGCCCCCAAGAAACCCATATAGGGGGGGTGGGCCCCTCAAAAAGACGGGACTTGTACCAGCCACTTTACACCCCCCCCCCGGGGGGTTTTTGGTTTGGGAATCAAACCCCCATTGGGATGTTTAAAAATGTGGAAAGTGGGGTAAAATTGTAAATTCATTGGTCAGGTGAAAAAAAATTTTAGAATTAATGAAACCCGGGAAAAAACCCTATGCAATAAAAGTTTTTCATGAACTGTCGGCCCCTAAAGGGGTTGGGTTTTTTAATCTCTGAAAATTCCCGTTGCAATAAATTTTTATGGGGGGAAAAAGACCCCCGCCTTTTAAAGGTTCGTATAGGGGGAGCATTTTTGGGAAATATCAAAACTTAAGCGGGGAAATTTCCCACATTTTCAAACCACATTTGGCAGTTTCTTGATGGAAATTCCTTTTAATTTAAATTTTTTCCCATGCATAGAGAAAATTCATATACATTTTAGAAAAAGGGGATATGAAAAAAGAGGCTATTGTGTAAGGAAACCGAATGGACTTACAGTTTAAACCCTTTAAACCAGAAGGCCCAAAATGAGATCTTATTTTTTTTGGTTGTTTTATTTAGTGCCTTCGGTCATTTTTGTTTTTTGGTTTGGGGTAGTTTTTGTTTTGGGGCGAAAAATGTAACTCCCCCACACTATCAATTTTGGGAATCATATTTTAGATGTATCTGGCTTTACATTCATTTTTGTATACGCCATTAAACCCTGGGTTTTGGTATATCTTCTCTTTTTTTTTATGTATTATTAATCTCTTTTATGTAAAGTGTTAAAGAAAAATTCTGGGCACGGGGGCAGTCCCTACTTGCTTGACCAATTTTAAAAATGTGAATGGGGGAAAGGGATTAAAAACCTAGTGAAAAAGGTATTGGGTTTTTGGTGTTTGCTTATACATACTAATGCCCAAGCACGCGCTTTGCGCTTTTTAATGCCGTGAAATGCGGACGGTCGCTCAATGAAGTAAGCGCTGGGGCCTGAAATTAAAAATCCTCCCAAAGGGCCCTTGGGATTCCGGCGGTTCCCCTGGTTACTGACGGGCGCCTGCGCATGGGGAAAGAACCGCCGTCAGTGTCTAACCGGGAAATATCCGAGATGTCGGGGGAGGGGAAAAGGGGGTTTTGGCGCATGCGCAGTTTTAAGGCGAGACGCCAAAAAAAATCAGGTGTAAGCCCGGGGTAAAGAAAAGCCACTCCTTCTCCACCTTTTTAAAAAGATGGATGGGTATACATGAGAATGCAACATAATTATGGGGTCATTTATTGCAAAGGGACCCAACTGTACCCCGTTTTAAATTGAAATCCCCTATAAACCCCCCCTTTTTGGTATTTGGGGGGGGGAAACGCGTGGGGAAAAATTTGGATCACAATGGGAGTTTTTGGGAAATCGAAATGAAAGGCCCGGGGAAATTTGAAAGGGAAATTATATCAAAAAAGCATTTTAAAAAGGGTCGTATAGTGAATATTGTTTATCTACCCAATTGTTTAGGGTTCCTGTAACTAATCTAATGCCTAATTGTTTAGGGTTCCTGTAACTAATCTAATGTATCCTGGTTTTTAAAGAGGGGGTAATAAAATTTTTGGGATTTTTTATTTTTTCCTTTTTTTTGTGGAAATTTTTTTTTTCCCCCTTTTTGTGAAAATAATTTGGATATTTTCAAATAGGGATTTTACATTTGTGGCAACAGGGCAACCCAACGAGGTGGGGCCGTCTTGTCGGGACGTTTGCCCCGGCCATTTGTTTGGGTCTTTACGGGAAAGAGTAAGGTTTAAGGTACTTTTTTGGGAACATTTAGGGGTTTAAAGTTTTTTTTGGGTATATTTATTTGGGCGAGTAAGGTTGGGGGTTAGGAAAACCTTTTTTTAAAATAAAAGATTATTAAAAAAAAGGAAATATTTTAGAGTTTAGGTTTGGGTTTGATTATTGACAGGAATTAGTCTTTTTTGAAACAAACCCCTTTTTTTGATAGAGATTTTTTTGTGATTTACTTTTTTCCAGGGGCCTTCTATTATAACGGGACATTGAGGTTTGGGCAGGGGTGAGAGGGGAAGATGCAAGGCTCTTCTAGGTTTGGGGGTTCTAAACCCATATTTTGTTCTGGGGATAGCAGTTTTGGGGGTTTTTTTTCCCCCGGGGTCACCTGGGGGGGGGTTACGGGTGAGAATTGTTTTTTTTTTATATGGAGTTAGCCATTAGAATCTGTTGCTATTTTTTTTTTGTCTTGTCACTTGCTTGATGTTCAAAACTTTAATTAAAATTTTTTTTCTCCAGATTTTCTTCCCTTTTCTTTTCTTTTGGGACAAAAAAAAAAACAAAATAAAAAGAGCAAAATTGTTTCATATAATCCTAAGAAAAAAGCTTTTGTAAGTGTCCTTATTTATTCCTGGGCCCAATGCCGGGTTTGCGTAATCCAAACCTTTTAAATACTTTTGTAAAATAAAATTTTTCACCTCAGTTTTGAAACCCCAAAGTACAACAGGTATAACCCTTTGGGTTTCTCTCTTATTTCAGCCTTGCACGGGTTTCCTTTTTAATTTTTGAAATACTTGCTGATAAAAAAACCCAAAATCTTTTTCCCTCCTCTAGCGATACCGGGGCAGATCGAAACCCCAGGCAAAACCAGGTAAATGAATGCAAAAGCGGGAAATAAATGTATGGGGTAAAGCAGGATACTAAACGGGGTTTAACAAAAAGGATTCAGCGGGTTAACAAACGGGTAAAAAACACAGGTAATTGGCCAGGGAACCCCGGAAAAAGGTCAAGGACAAAATTTAAACAGCGACAGGTGGTAAAGGGAAGTTTCAATGGACTGGGGAAAACTGAACCAGGCTTTCTAAAGGGGTTAAGTTCAGAAAAACCGCCCTGAGACACTGGCGGAGATAAGGATGGACACGAAATCAGCATGGGAACAAAAAAAATGAACTGACCCCGG